>CAAKMY010041265.1:4666-19020 GCA_901111285.1 Corrigiola litoralis
ATCAAACTCCCATTTCAGCCCCCCTCCCTTTGCCCCCTCCGACCACCACCACCACCACCCAAAACTCATCTTCCAACAACCAAGTCCACCTAACACCCAAAACCACTGTAAAAAAAAAAAAACACAATCCCACCTTCACAACACAACCACAAATAATCATCAAAAGTCCGATCACCTTTGCCTCATGTAACCCCCAAAAGCCGACAACCTCCACTAAAAACACAACCACGACTTTCCAATGTTTCCACAATCACATCTCAACAACCATTGAAAAAACCAAAGACAAACCTCAAATCAACCACGAAGAAAAGAAATAAGAGAGAGAGAGGATATAGGGAGAAGAGGAGATTCATGGGTTGCATGGGTGGTATGGTGGTCGCCGGTGGTTTCAAAGGTGGGTGGGGGTTTGGATGGTGGTTGTTGGGATATGAGTTGAGGTGCGTTTTGGTTATGGTGGTAAGGATGATGAGGAGGGTGATGAAGTGGAGAAAGGAGGGTAGCGAAGAGAAGGATGAAGGAGAGGAGAAAGAAAACAGGGAGGCTTGGGTCAAAATAGGTTTAGAGTTTAGGTTCGGGGTTAAAGGGAGTGTTTTGAGAATAAATGAGCCAAAGTTTGGATTATTGTGGGATTACGCATAGTTGGGATTATTGTAATAATTGATAACCGCCCCAAGTTGGGATTATTGGCATTAATTTTTCCTAAGAAATATTGATAATTCATTAAGGATTCAAACACATTATCATTAGGATCACCAACTGCGTACATATGTACTATATCTACCCAATGTTTAAATTATTTAGAATCGAAATCTCCAGCTTCATAATTAGTCTTCCACAAAACTTTGAAGACGAGATTGTCAGTTCCTTGTATTATCTATTCTGCTAGGGTATGAAAAGGGTGATTGATAAGCACTTATAGTCATAGTACTTGAATCTAGGTGTAAAAGAGTCCATGAAGCTTATGAGGTGTAAGGCTCTAGGCACATGGAGACCGTTCCGCCTATAGCCCACTAGGCATGTCTAAATATTGGCACCCACGTACACCAGGCCATGACCTAATAGATCATAATCTTTTGGTTGCGACTTGACGCCAGGATTAGATGCGTCCCAAGGTATAAAAAACCTCACTAAGTCCAAAGGTACGTGATGTAAATTTCTGGACGTCAGGAGACCACTACGCTTGAAGACATGGAGGCGCTTACAGTCATAACACTTGTATACCAGGCCAATCCCTAAGAGGTCTCATTCCTTTGGTCCCAGCCCGATGTCGGGGATAGAATAGTCCTACAACTTGTAGTGATTCCCACGAGACTATCATCTCCTAGCAAGAAGTAAAACTCCAAGACTCAAGGACATACTATACTCGTAGACTAAAACCCTTCAAAGGAAGAAGGTAAAAAGTTTGAGAGTTAGAGCCTAGTATACCAGGCACCAAACTAGAACATCCAACACCCTTGACCAACCTAGAACCATGCAGGGAAGAGTCTTAATATAAAGAGGAATATCCAAATGGGTTGGGAACCCCACACGAGATGTTATACTCGGATACTTGGAAACCCCTTCCCTCTTATAAATTGGGGATACTACGTGTACAACAAATGTTGAAAGCTTTGATACACCATATTAGAGCCACGGATAACCTGCCTTTTAGACCAGTCTAGAGCCAGGAATGACAATGTCATCCCACTGGATAAGCCTCTAGAGGAACGGCTATGCTTCAATTACATGGGATCCACCATTCATGTATCTTGGGACACACTTGCAAAACACAAGTGACTTTATCCCGAGATGTACACCAGGGTTTGGCCAAGGAAGTAATATATCTTTGAGACCAGACTGGAGCCAAGAGTTTAAAAGACCCACCATCAGGCCCCCTTAAAGGGCTTAGGCTCCATTATGAAACCTTACACTTATAGCCAAGGGCATGAACATTAGTGAGTCCCATAACCCCATATTCTAAAGATAGGGTCAGGGTCGAGTCAATCCCATGTCCTTAGCTTGATGCCAAATATGAAGATGTTCTCCTGCTGAGGGCAAGAGAAGCCCCGTCCAATCATGCCTGATCGGGGAAAGGGAATCATAAAATTTGTTAGAAATTGTAGAGACAGCATCTGACTATGTAGGTTGAACTAAGGCAAATTGGTCTCTGTCTTCATCCCCGGAAAAATCACTAGGCTTGATCAAAGTCCTCTTCCGTTAGGAGTGGCTGATTCAAGCCACGTACCTCATCGGTTCCAGGTTGGCGAGCATGAAAAAACATACTTCTAGTGGTTTTAGGAGACATGATGGAAAATTAGAAAGGATAAGTAAAGAAAAGTACCTCACTTGTAGGGTGTAAATTGGACGGTTTGGATTGGAATTTTCCAAGTCCAAATCCAATCCGGATTATATTGAGTCTAGTCTAATCTAATCCAAATTATATTTTATCATGTCCAAAGTCCAATCCGAAAATCCAATCTTTCAAGTATTGCACTATTTCTCAAAAAAAAGGCCATTTTTAATAAAAGGTGGTCAAAGATATAATTTATCCCGCAAATCAATAATTTAAAGTACAAATAATGCCTTATTGGCTGATTGTAATAAATAGGTTGTAATTGTCCCGTCAATTTGTATATTGAAATATTCTAAATTTGATTTGGTTTAATTTGGATTTCAAACCCTTTAGTCCAAATTTAATCCGAAATATTGTGTTGAGTCCAAATCCAATCTGAATTTCGAAAAGTCCAATCCAAATAACTAATTCGGATTGGATTGGTGTGGATTTTGGACTTAATCCATATAACTTTCATCCCTACTGACTTGGACAGCGGCAACAACGATCAGAGAACGATGAACAGAGGAAAGCAAGGAGCAGAGGAGAATTTTGAGTGTTGTGATGAAATGAATAGTCACTAACCCCATTGGACTTATATACCTCCTCAGGTTCTCTCGAACAACTGTCGAAGACGTGTCGTCAACCACCTCTTACCAACATTAATCCCACCATTAATGAATATCAATTCGGGGTAGTTGTACCACTTAACACCTTGGGATTTCAAAAGTGTGGGATATAATACAAAAGATGTGACATCATGTGAAGGTCTGTCTAACGTGGCAAATCACGCACGTAGGCTTTTACTTGAACTGTCACATCCTAGCCCTCCTGACTTAAGCCTAATCGGATCTCCTAGCCTGAGCCATGAGGTGGATAACAACTGGTAGGAGGAAGTTTAGCATCTAGCATAGGTTTCGAAGGACACTAAACGTATTCATCCACTGTTAGGGGTATATTGTTCCGGTACAACACTATACAATATGCTGCTGGTCAGGATTTGTCTGCCTGATGACAAAGCTCTTTACCTAGAGACCTCAGGCTAGGATCAGAAGCCTGACTAAGGAGGCCCTAAGTTGAACTATCAAACCTCATTAAATGCGGTTGGCCACAAGTATAAGGAGTTAAGCACAAAATCAGGACCTGAACGTACCAATTTTTTTTCATTCAGGACCTGCAAACTATTTTTTTTTTTTTTGTTAAGGACTTGGCTTGTTACTTCTGTTAACCTTTTCATTTATTGAATTAAAAAATCAATTATTTACACAGAAAATAATTTTAAACTTATCTTTATATTAGCAATCTTATTTCTCTCTCCAAAAAGGTAACAAATACCATATCTCTTCCCTCTCCTCTAAATTCTATGATCATCTCCTGACTCCTACTCCTTATTCTTTCCCACCTACAAGGCTACCATCAATGTCGACAAACCCCATATGAAAATTATCCCATCTAATGATACAAATCATCAAATTCAAAGAAACAAACCCATAACAATTTCATACTCCTCTTTCCCTCCCTTGACTGACTTCTATATACTATGCAGAACCTCTCATATCTTCCATTTATATTTCACCATGAACACACACAAAGGGCCTCCTCAACTCCCACATAGTATCACCACCATAGACACTGAGTTCATGTATCATCGTCCTTGCCATTAAAATACCAATAAAGATGATAACTATATCTCGTTTAGGCAGTTCATCCTTGCCAAAGGAGTGAGAGAAAGTAAAGGACAAAACATGGTGATGACAACCTTGTTTGGGTCTTTTATAGTTGTTATAATACTGTAGGGAACAGAGTGGGGTGGGGTGGGCTTGGAGGAGGGTAATTGAGAGACAGGACAGTTGGACAAATGTGCTAAGTAATTTTTTTTATTTTATGGGTGGTGGCTTAATAACATGGTTGGCGAATTTTATAGTGGCTTATCTTCAGGTGCTATTGACAATCTTGCGGGTGGTTGGAGTGGGTAAGTTTAGGGTGGTTAGCGAATGCAATTATGGGGTTTTCGCCAAAGATGTTAAGTCATGGTTTGATGGTACTTCCGCATGGGCGTTTGGGCAAGGACAAAGAATATTGGTGCCACGGGCAAGTTTGAGCTGTTGGCGACAACAATGGTATGGTATGGCATGCTTAGTATATTGGAGATGTAATATCAGAAGATTTATTTGGGAGATTTGAAAGAAAGGGAGAGAGAACAATTTAAAAACGCCAAATATTACATGTCTATAATATAGATACTTTTTTGTATTTATAAATTACATGGTAGTAAATTTTATCACACGTGTAGTAAATTAGATTAGATTTGGGATGAGGTTTGGATGTGATTTTAAGGTTTGGTATTAGGGATGGAAAACAATTATCTAAAATACCTTCACTTCAAACTAAAGTTCAATACAAGTACCCCTAAACTTGAAGGAAATACCACACCACCATTGCCACCTCTACTCCACGCCCAACCCCCTCCGCTCAGCCCACCCAGATCCAGCGCTCAAGGGTAGCGGCGACGAACTTTTTCCGGCCACCCCGGCATCAGCAGCCCCATCCCCCTCGCCACACCATCAAACCTTCGCCGCCCATTCCTCCTCCCTCCACCTCGTCCGCCCCACCCAGATCCGCCGCTCAGGGGCAGCGGCGCCGGAATTTTTTCTTGCCACCCCGGTGTCGGCAGCACCATCCCCCTCGCCACACCATCAAACCTCCGCCGCCTATTCCTCCTCCCGTCCGCCCGACAAAACCACGCAACAGTGCGGACAGTGGGTTGATGTTGATGACAAAATGCGAGGCATGAGGTGACATAATGTAATACATCATTGAACTATTTATCACAACAACAACTTTGCCTTGATGGTTAAACTCATTCTACAACTTTGGATTGGTCGTGGGTTCAAGCCTCTACAAAAGCATTTTATTATGAATTGTTATCAAAAAATGTTTCCTTGATGGTGACATGAGTATGTTTCATACCAGGGCGAGTCATCGACCGACAAGGAGGAGGAGTGAGGAGGAAAAGGCGACAATAGGGGGAGGGGGATAAGGGAGAGGCGGCCGGAGGCATGAGGAGGGGTTTCGCCGATAGTTTTGGGACAAGTGCGGGTGGTGGTTGTCGATGGGGAGGAGGGAAGGGGAAGAAGCGGCGGTATGGGATGGGGGAGGAGGTCGACGGTGTGAGGAGGGGGAGGGGTGGGTTAGGCCCGGAAAATGCGGCCGCAGCCGGCAGGGACATGGTCGGGGCTGGTGGCAGCGACTTTGAGCGGTGGGGTCAAGGGAGGGGATGAGGTGGGGTGGAGTGGTGGTAAAGGTTTTCCTTTAAGTTATGGCATTATATGTTTTTTTCAATTTTCCAAATATATTTTTTTAGAATATCCTCCTAAAATTTCTGGTTACCCATTTCCTTACCCACATCCATAACCTAACCTAAAAATTAATATACTACCAATGATGTGTAATCTACTACCATTTAGTTTATAGACACAAAAAACATGTCTATAATATAGACATGTAACAACCTCCTTTTTAAACAACCCTTTTGAGTTGGATTTTCATTTAGCAATAAATTAAATATATATATATATATATCAACTTAACAGAAACTTAACAGAACTAGTAGTTCAAGTCCTTAACGAAAAAAAAAATAAGTTGGTAGGTCCTGATAGAAAAAAAAAATACAAGTTCAAGTCCTGATTCAACACTTAACTCTCCAAATACAAGGATATGCTCCTCTTTAGGACCGATCCTGGGCCTATATATATTGGCCTAACTGATGACATGACAATGTAATCAAAATTTAAATGCAATGTCCTATATATATACTGCGTAATGTTATACATCTCTTATTTCATATGTCGATATAGCGTCTGTTTGGCCTAATTTTTGGAAAGTTGTTTTTACTTCTCAGAAATAGTTTATCTAAAAACCGGTTTTAGAAAAAACTTGTTGAATTTGGCCTGGTTTATAGTAAAAGTGTTTTATAATGTTTAGAAGTGTTTGGCCTACTTATTTCTACACATAGTTTTTTCCTTTTTTAGAGACTTTGAATATTGCATTTATGGGATAACAAAAGATTTTCCTTCTTTAAATAATAGCTTTGCAAGAAACGGAAACAAAAGCAGCATTTTGGTGCTTCTGCTTTTGGGGGTCAAAAACTGATTTTTGGATTTTTCAAAAACTATTTTGGGTTTTTTAAAAACACTATATTTGGCCAAACTTGCAATTTTTGGGTTGAGAAACACTTTCAAAAACTAGGCCAAACACATACATATCATCCCATTTGTTCACCCAAAAAAAAAAAAAAAACATATCATACCATTCAGTTTTTTGGTTGACTTTTCCTTATAGTAGGGGAGGCCGGTAGTACAATTTTGGTAGGAACTAAGAAGAGAATGTTTGGAAGATCTAGAATTACCAGAAACACAACCTAGTTAAGCAAAAAGGAAGTTTCTAACTCACTTTAATTTCTTGTGCATGTCAACAAAGGAAAAATCCCACAAGTACACGCAAAGGAAAAAAAAAAAAAAAAAACGGTCAAATGCATTAAAAATTGGCTGTAAACTTGTTGAACGGTAAATGCTCCGTTTTGGTGGCACGGATGATCCGAATTGGAGAAGAAAAGAATCGGAAGCCCTTTAATACTAACTAGCATCAAAAATCCAAATATAACTCGAAATTGATCCGAAGTTTTGAAAAATCGCAATAAGACCCGAAGTGCACCAATTTGGATTGATCGGACCTTCATCCATAGGTGTACTTGAACCATATAATAGTAATCAAATTGACTAGATTTATTTCTAATTGATCGATCTATATTACAAATCAAAATCCACCCGATTACAATGAAGTAACAACAATACGAACTTGTCTGAAAAACATGATAACAACCTCAATCAATATAAAATAACTCGATCCAAATTGATTCAAAATGGACACTCAAACCGAATCTAAACCAATTCCAAACCAAACTCGAAGTTGAGCCAAATCATTACTAGCTCAAATTACGCCCCGTTCCTTAGACCTTATTAGAGCTGAAACTTAAATGAACTTATTTAATTTTTTCCAAACTTATCGAAATCGACCCAAATTAACCCGTTTCAAACAAAACCCGAATAACCCGTTTACCAGATTTAGAATGTAATGTACACATTTGACTACTAAAAATGATAAAAATAAAAAAGTAAAGAGATACCAAGTCATGATCTTCGTCCTACACATCTCCCTTGGTCGCACACTCTTCAACGGTTGGCACATTACTCAGTCAATCCCCAATTCAATTTATAAACCCTAATTTTTTCAATTCATCCAATTAATCCAATTAATCTCTGATTAACAAGCTTGGATTCCAATTGAATCATGTCGATGTCAGATTCCGACACTTCTTCCCATGCCGGCGATCATAAGTACTTCCGCCAAGTCACTCGTGATCGTATGATTCTTTTACTTTACTTTTGACTTAATCATTTCTTATTCTATTTATTTTGTGATCAGCTAAGTTTATTACTTGGGAAATGAGCTTGCTTTACTTTTAATTTAATTATTTTTATTGTGGTGAACTGAATTTGGAGTGTTTGGGAGCTGATGGAGTACTGGGAATTGAATTGATTGAGTGATTGTTCGAGTTTGCGAATTCGATTGGGGTGGGGGGGGGGGAGGGAGAGGGGAGAGAGAGATTGTATTTGTGTAGCTTTGGATGGAGTGAGCTAAAGTTCGGCGTGGCGTATTGATGGTGAATTTATTAGAGTTTGGGAATTCGATTACACAAGTTATTAGAAATGACCGTCGATAAAAGTAGACGAGGTCGGTACAAGGGAAATTAGCTCAAGCTTCCTATAGGCCAAAGTCAAATTAGAGATTTACATCCCTTTGCTGGCCAGTAACGGTCTCTCGCAAGACTTTCTGCTCTTTGTGATGGAAGATTTTCTTTCTATTATTACACAAATTCTTAAAGAAGACCGTCTATTTTTTTTATTATGAAAGTAGATAAACGCCTTGCTATCTAAATTTACTTAAGCTCTCTATAGGCCCAAGTCAAGTTATAGGTTTATATGCCTCTATTGGGCCAACATGGCTCCGTCTACTTTAATGTAAAAAAGTAGACGGTCTCTCCCAAGACTTTCTACTATTATTATTAGTATGCAGTGTGCCGTGTACTAGTACTCGTAGGTGGACTGTATTTGTAGATGGCATGGAGAGTATAGTGTTTCTAGTAACATTGAGTGTGTTGTTTAAATGGCCGATGACTTATATGTATGAGAATTGTTTTTCATCTCCAGCGGCATTCTAGTTCTTGTTGCTCATTTGTCACTTTTTTAACTCTTGCTACAGGGAAATGGATGGACATACTGGCCGAGGTGGTGGTGGTGCGGATGTTTTTTTACAGAACTATAACCTTGGTAAAACTCTTGGCATTGGTTCATTTGGTAAGGTGAAAATTGCAGAGCATAAATTGACTGGACATAAAGTTGCCATCAAGATATTGAATCGGCGTAAGATAAAGAATATGGAAATGGAAGAGAAAGGTATAAATATTTTCTTCTTAATTAATATTATTGTATCAGTTGTACGTCATTGTAATTTCTTGCTCTAATCTGGAATATGAGGGAATTTCTGCTTGTATCACCATTGAAGCTTTTTACCCCGCTGATATGGATGTTGTTCTTCACTTGCCACTTCATGCCTCGATGTATGGACTGTTCTTACTTCTATCACTGGCTTCATGCATCTTTCCAATGATATTGAGTAAACTGCTACTTGATCACGTTGAAATGTGAAGTTGGCCTTTTAAATTTAGATGGAAATGTTTAGATATTAATTGCTTGAAAGCAATAGAACACTAGGAAAAGCTGATAAAATCATTTTCAGGCGCTTCTATGAATTCAGACGTTCTAGCATGCTCGAATGTTATGAGTTTACCCACTCTGCGAGACTGCTTTCATAACGCTTGATTGAAGAAAGGTCATTTACCAATGATCAGACCCATTTCCTCTTAAACATTGCAATTCAATTCTTTGGTTCAATTGTTTTCATTATTCGTTATTGTATCTACCATATCCTTCTTTCTTATCATCTACTGATGCCGTGTGTTCAACAGCTGCTATCAAGCCAAATTTAGCTGTGAACTTTGTTGAGTTGCTCTCCATTGTTTGTTTCTAGGTTTTGTTGTGGCTGAACTAAACTAAGATTACAACAATGACAAAAGTTTTCTTTTTACCGTCTTGTAGTGCGAAGAGAAATCAAAATATTGAGATTATTCATGCATCCTCATATAATTCGACTTTACGAAGTTATTGAGACACCATCAGACATCTATGTTGTGATGGAGTATGTCAAGTCTGGAGAATTGTTTGACTACATTGTTGAAAAGGGTAGATTGCAAGAAGATGAAGCACGGAATTTTTTCCAACAGGTACAAGCTTCTTACTTTTATCTGTGAGCTCTCTCGAATATGCGTACTGGAACTTTATCTGTCTACCTATCTATATTATTCATATAACTTCTCTTGGACTCAGATAATATCAGGAGTGGAGTACTGTCACAGAAATATGGTTGTTCATCGAGACCTGAAACCTGAAAACCTTTTATTGGATTCCCATCACAACGTGAAGATAGCTGATTTTGGTTTGAGTAACATAATGCGAGACGGCCATTTCCTGAAGACAAGTTGTGGAAGCCCGAATTATGCAGCCCCAGAGGTAGATGATGGGAAAATTCTCCTTACAGGCTTTTGACTACTGTGCATTCTGAGATATGTTATCATAGACCTAAGCCAATATAGATATTCTGAATTGAAACTATTAACTTATGATAATAAATCGAGGATGAGAAGCAGAGTGATATTACTTTTGTATTTAATCTTGTTTGTGAATTTTTTTAATTGGTCATTTTATTTAGTTATATCGTACGTAGATCTCTTTTCATTTTCACTCCACTGTTTTCAAGATTCTGTTAGGTAGTTTGTCTAGTCACCAGTGTCAGAGAATTCTTGTATTCCGATTTTAGATCGAGCGATTCGAATTCGGAATTCGGAATTTGCAATTCGCTTTGGTAACCACCCCAGTTACCTTTTCACACCTAAGGGCAGCAAATTTTGTTTCCGAATTCGTTTCGCTCATTGGAGCTTAGGGCGAATTATGAGACATTAGTAGTCACTGCCTCATCCTATGGAAACTGTTTTTCTTTATTCTTCAATGATATGCTCAAATACAGATGATTTATGTTTTATTTATTATTGGAGTCATTGTGTTTTTCAAACTGTATGATATTGTTTCTTACCTGGCAGAAAGTCTAGTAATGGCAATTTCGTTACTAAATCTTGTGCTACTTTAATATTCTTTCTGAAAAATGGTACCACTTTATTTGTGTGCTTAGGTTATTTCTGGGAAACTCTATGCTGGCCCTGAAGTTGATGTATGGAGTTGTGGTGTTATCTTATATGCACTCCTGTGTGGTACCCTTCCTTTTGATGATGAAAACATCCCTAACCTTTTCAAGAAGATAAAGGTATGCGCTTTCTGAATCTATCAGTGGACTGTGACTGGGTTTGTGTATTGCATGTATCTGTAGCTTCATAAGTGGTGTCTTTGTGGCTGGTTCTCTTAGCTATCACTTAAACGGTTCTTATCTCCCCACTTTCGTCCTTTCTGGTATGATTTAAAGTGAATTTTCTATCATTTCAATATTTTTGTCATATCTAACAACATTTAATCGACAGAATGATGGGAATATTACCTTTAAAGTATATTCCAAAAGAAATAATAGGAAATAAATAATTACTAGGTTTTATCATAATAAGGACTATTTATATTACTGGTCATATCCTAGTACTTTCCTAGTTCTGTTAGGATGGTGCTTTAGTAAGTTTTATTCTTTAAACAATTGTCCTAGGGTTTTATTTCTAGCAGACTTTATTGATGATTAATGATTAATACTATATGTAAGTTTTCCCTGCAATTGTGCGTCTCTGCTTCCCTGCAGCCCCTCTTTATTCTCTCCTGCTCCACTACTCTTTTCCTCTCCCAATCTTTTATCACAAAAAAGGAGTTTGGTAGGTATTTTCATTACTACAAATATGTCATATTAGACAAAGCGAAAGAAATTGATCCTGTTATTGGAAGTAAACTCAAAGTATCAGGAATGAAAATTTCGAACTGGTGAGTTATCAACCGAAGTACTGATTCTACACCAGTGCCAAAATTTAAACCAAAGACGCCTTATTTTGCTAATTTGAAAGAGGTGTATTACAAGCCACTACCAAAGATCCACAATAAAAGTCACCGTGGTGGGCAGAATTTCCTGTACACCACCACCGTCTTAGTTGGAGAAGTGGATCTACCAATACCTTGAGATGCATATGCTTGATAGATAGACAGTTTCCGGAATGTGAGCTATAGATGGCTTGGACTCCGCTACATTTTTGTGATGGAGAAAATAGAGCACGTGAGATTACCTGCTTTGACGCACGTGGCTGAATAATTATGTGCGTAAGGACTAAGGATTTGTGTTTGCTGTTTCAAAAAGGCCTTTTGGTGCAATTTTTCAGGTGTACGACATTTTCTCATTTGTGTTGGAGATCACATAGTGGCAATTGTTTCTAAACCTACTTGTATGTCCATCTAGGGTACAGTTCGGGAAACTCTTATATTTCTCCTATGGCCCTCGAATGGACTAGCTACTTGTTCTTGTGGAGACTTACTGGACAGACTTAACATTTGGAGTTAGCAACATACTAAGGGGTGCCATGAAGACGTCCAGGGATGTTAGCTTAGAGATGTGTGGAACGTTCATTGTGATTTGGACGATGACGATTGAGGGCATAACGCAAACTTTGTTTATGCTGTTATGGTCCTACTACGACCATTGTGAAGTTCCAACTTTGACTGCAGTCTGGTGCAGTGGCAAGCGGTGGCGCTTTTATGCTACTGAGGCATGAATTTTGTTGGGCCAATGAGGATAGAACTAAGGTCGATTATTGAGGCTTGTTATAGGAAGTGTATTTAATGTGTGGGTAGATGGAGAATTACTATGATGATTGATGACTATGGTACGGTGAAGAGATATTTTTAAATGTAAATTATTTAGATCTCTGGTCCCCCCCCCCCCCTCTCCCCTCCTTTTCTTTCTTTTTTTCCTTTTGAACTTTGACTATAGTCTGTAATTGGTGGCCCTTTTGTTTGGTCTTTGTCTAAGTCTTTTGGACTAGGTTATGTATATATTTCTTTCTCTTGTATAATAATTAAGGTTTTTGAATCATGATGACGTAGTGAGTTTTACTAGACAATGCTACTGTACATTGTTTATGTAGTTTATGCACTCATTTAGTAATTTCAGAATTTCACATTTTTTTTTCTACACTTGATAGTATCCTGTCTGCTGTTATCATTTGGAGTTATGATTACTAGGTTGCATGGTCCTGACTGCTATAAAATCTTCCTCTCAAATTTTGTGTGATTCTTTCTCTCATACAGATTTCCTTCAACTAATGCTTTAACACTAATAATTGATCTTGAACCCAAGGATTTGACTTGTGAGGAATAATGTTCTTTTGACACCTTTTCTCAACTTCAGTTAAGGGATGATGGAAGTTATGCTGAAAGGGCTTTCTTGTTTCGTTCTTTCTTACCTGACAATTATAATGTAAATTGACTTGCAAAGTCTGGAAGCTAGATATTGTTGTCATGTGATTTTTATGTTGTAGGGTGGAATTTATACACTTCCAAGTCATTTATCACCTGGAGCCAGAGATCTTATCCCCAGGATGCTTGTAGTTGATCCTATGAAACGGATTACTATTCCAGAGATCCGTCAGCATGCGTGGTTTCAAGCTCATCTCCCACGTTATTTAGCGGTGCCTCCACCGGATACAATGCAACAAGCAAAGAAGGTAGGCCATAAACTTTTTTGCATGTAAATTTGCAAATTCTGGATGGTTTGGAGAAGTTAATCCTTGATTGCTGGTATAGTGTCACAATGTGCTTTGTCATAGGTCTGTATTTCCTTGTAGGTTTTCATTGACTAAACTAGTAGACATTTTTCTGATTTGACGATCAGATTTGGATCCATTGCAGTTTATTTCTCTTAGGTGCACTGACTGTATGTTGGTTGACTTTATACTCTTTGTGCCTTTTGATTATAATTGCTACACCGAATTTTCAAGTTCTGCCATTCATCCTATTGCACAGTCTAGTTGCTATTAACTTTTACTATTCCATACAGATCGACGAGGAGATACTCCTAGAAGTTGCTAGGATGGGATTCGACCGGAATCAGTTAATTGAATCTCTCCGCAACAGACTCCAGAATGAGGTCGTGCATCGTGATATGTCTAGTTTTTTGTAGTATGGTTTTACTAAATTTGGGAACTGACATCAAATCTCTTACATTTAATCATAGGGGACCGTTGCGTACTATTTGCTTTTTGACAACCGCTTCCGAGCTTCAAGTGGCTACCTTGGGGCTGAGTTTCAGGAGTCGATGGTGCGTTGGATTTTTGTTGACATTTCTTCAGTTTAACTGGCTCTACTATTTCAGAGGCTTGCTTCTCAAGGATGAAAATTATGTGTGTCAGAATGGGTGTCAGGGTGTAGACCTGGTCACGGCACATTAGTTCTTGACTTTCTGGTTTATGTCCTCTGAAAATTTCTGCATGATGTCATGCTACTCCTGTCAAAAATTGTCCTTGAAAATATAACTGATGGGTGTGCTGGCATTTTTTTTGGTGCTTGAGAGAATGCATTTACTTACCTCAGTGGTGTTTGGGTACATATTAAAGTAAGTCATGTCTCTTTTGCCTGATTTTCTATTTTCAGGAGAATAGTTTAAACCGCATGCATCCAAATGAAGTTGCTTCTCCTACATCTGCACACCGCTATCACGGGTATGCTGACTACCAGGGGATTGGCTTGCGGCAGCAGTTCCCTGTTGAGCGGAAATGGGCTCTTGGACTACAGGTTTTCTGCTGCTTTATACATTTTGATTATATCTTTCTTGGAATACGTTTGTCTGTAAGGTGGGGGGGGGGGGGGGGAATTGTTTGCTGTAGCATTCCTGG
>CAAKMY010041270.1:0-14472 GCA_901111285.1 Corrigiola litoralis
GGAGGGCGGGTTTGGGGCGGTATGACTTGAAAATCATGCCCGCCCCACGACCCATAGCGGGTACAACATTCTACATCCATACCCGCCCCATCCCCACTAAAGTATTACCCATACCCATCGTAATTGGGGCGGGTGCGATGCGGTACCCACTTGTACCCGCCCCACTGACATCCCTACTAAAGAGCCCTCCACAAAGAAAAGCGAAGGACAAGAATGAAACAACTTTCCCAATAAAAGGCAACCTTATGCATTTTATTAATGCTACATTCGAGAGTATGTATCTACTTTTTTTTTTTTTTTTGGGGTGCGAAGAGTAGATTTTTTGGTGCGAAGAGTATATATCTACTATTAACAATTTAACATCAAATTTTTTAATTCCATAAGGACTCAAAAGGTGTAAATCTCTCTTTAGTGGATTACATTGGATGAAAATTTTACTTTTAAGTCTACGAGTAATTTGTGTTAAAGGAATTAGGGTAATAGTGGTCGCGTGTTAATAGTAGCTAATTACAAACTTACTCATTAAATTTACATACAATTAGTTTCTTTTTGTTAGTACAGTGACTTGAACGGGTTTGCTTTCGGTTTCGGATGAGATACAGCAAACAAGTGGAAGACGTGAAGAGTCGAGTTCGTGCGGTCATTCGAGTGCCCACTCGAGTGGTGCTAAGAGTTTTAGTTATTTGGAATATCTCTATATTCTTGATATCTTTTAGTTTCCTTATTGTATTGTGATTGCACAAGTAAGGTTCCATATATATAAACACCCCGAGTGCCTTTCGTACCATAATGAAAGTCAGGGAGAAAATCACTATGCATAGAATTTTCTCATCAGTTCTCATCTGTGCCCAAATTCTGGGTTTGTACTGTGTACTTCTGTTCTCCTCAATAGTGAAATCCGGGTTCCTCTGTTTTGTGGACGTAACTATCACATCGATAGTGAACCACGTAAATTCTGTTGTCTTTTTTTTATTATTTGTTTTATATTGGCCTTTATCACAACGCTTCCGCACAACGTATTTAATATTATTGTAACTTTTATTTTGCACAAATATTGATTGGAGAAACAAAATCGAAGAAACTTCCATCCAAAGCATACATTCCCAACTTAGGTATATCAAAATCAACTTTGACCCAAGAAAATGCTAGCTCAAGTGCTCAACTCATAAAATTTTTATCAACCAATCAAATTGGTCCTTTATCTCTATAAATTAAAGTTGGCTTATACTAATGTGAGAAATATCTAAAGCTAAGCTAAAGCTACGAAGAAATATGAAATCATTATAAAAATTTATATCGGCTACTTGCCGTTTGATCATCCAAAGTGTAAACAACTAGGGAGGGCGTGAACATCAAGTAAAAGGAGCCCATTGGCGTCCTTATTCAAAGGGCCCATTACTAGTCTGCAGCTCGTGGGCTCCAGAGATTTTAGATCACTAGAAGGAATCAGCCGGAATTCCAGAGGTCGAGGCCCGAGGATAACGGCCTCATAAATTCATGACGATACTGGGATCGCAGGGGCAACGAGCTTTAGAAATTGTTTGGTTGACCAATTTCGATCAAAAACAAGAATCACTCTATCATTAGCCTCTTATATATACTTGCAAGAAAATTTTAGAATATATTGACCTCTAAGAAACATGCAATCTGATTCATCTTTGTTAGAACAGAGTAAAGCAATGGACAAACTAGAAATACTTATTGAGTTTCAAGGCTGTGCCGTGGTATGGTAGCCACTGACTTGAAAGCTATTACGGCCCGACAATGGTGGTAATCGTTCACACGCCGAAATAAACTCCCCAAGGTAAACACATCAGCCTCTGGAAGTGACCACTCACGAACAGAAGCTTGGAGTTTGCACAGTAGTAAAGATACCCTGAAAGAACAAAAAAAGAGAGAGTAGTGTTTGAGATTTTTTTGTGAAAAGTTACAAAGATACAAAGCTGTAATCTCGGTTGTTTACTCATAATCATGATTATCCTTAGTCACGATCATTGAGAACGAGAATAATGCAGCAAATCATTAATGGTCAAGAATGTATCTGGACAACCCCCAAAATTTAGTTTAGTTTTAATTCCCAAGCCCAAGCCCATGGCCCGATCCAAGCGGGCGGTGTGCGTGGTCTAGCCCAACAAGGCCTACCTACACAAAAGCCACTGTAAGCTTGTTACTTGAATATAAGAGGAAGGAAGACAAAATATACACAAGGACAAGGATATATTTTGTCTATGTGGGAAAAGAGAACCAAGTTAAACAATAAAGGAAGGAAAGTAAGGCTTGGAAGCCATTACTCCAACAATCTTAACAATTTGGTAAAATATATAGTCGATTTTAAGTAAAACTAGATTTATACACAGATTCAGTTAAGGTGCTGTTTCAAAAAAAAAAAAGGTGATATTTAAATATCAGCCTTATAACAAAGTGAATCCTATAAGCCAAAATGTGATCAATTTAATATAGAACTTAATATGGTGTTATACAAACTTTTTAAGTTATCTTTTAGGATGTGCAAACCAAGATGGATATTATATACATAAAACCATGGTATAAAAATAAAAAAAAAATTGCTAACATTTTTTATTTTTTTAAGCTTGGGTTTGAGAGTTTTATTGTCCCTCAACCTGAGTAGGAAACCGCAAAACAATCAAAATCGAACGAATGTGAAAATGAACGACCATAATTGCTTCCCACAAAAAAAAGATTAATCACTATCACCTATCATCTATCATCAAAGGAAGCGATGTCCTTTAAAATGTCCATAATTAACACATATTTTATCACATTATGATAATATTTTATCAAACCCCAAACTTTCCCGCCTTTATGCTTTCTAAACCATCATTATCTTGTGATTCAACCATAACCATTATTTGACCCATTTTGATCTATGTCATTAGGCAATTTTCTATTTTTGGACTCGTGTGGAGTGGTGTTGTCCAAGGCAATTGCCATCTGGTTATGGTTGAATGAGTTTAAGATGAACAAGATTGGCGGAAGAAGACAAGTGGGGTTTGTTGATGATAGTTTACAAGTGGATGTTTGAAATATGATTAGTTAGGAATAATTGCATGTTTTAAATATGGTTGCCAAAACATGAGCATGTTGTTAGTTGCATGAAATGGACTAGGTTAGGTTGTATCAAATTGGTTGCGGTATGGTATGAAATTTTCTTATATTTTACAAAAAAAAAATATAGATCACCCTCCAAAAAACCATATCATATTTTATGAAACCGTCTAATTCAAAGCTAAATTACATCGTCTTAAACGGTCAATTTTTTGTTTAAAGTGTTCAAGTTTTGTAACGTATCAAAAAATTGATCACCCGAACTCAATTTGTGATTAAGTCTAGTTATTAATTAAAATTAGACTATTTTTTCAAAGTTTGTGCCAAAAATTTTACGAGGTGAACAAATTGAAATTACGAGTATAAAGTACTAGTTG
Organism: Corrigiola litoralis; assembly: GCA_901111285.1. Taxonomy (NCBI): domain Eukaryota; kingdom Viridiplantae; phylum Streptophyta; class Magnoliopsida; order Caryophyllales; family Caryophyllaceae; genus Corrigiola; species Corrigiola litoralis. The sequence continues at coordinate 3,444 of CAAKMY010041270.1, forward strand.
CAAAGCATGTGTGATGCACGAGCCTTATTTTAGCATCTCTTTGTACATTTTCTACCGGTTGTAAAATCAAATACTTTAATTTTTTTTCCAATTGATACAATCTTTTGTAGATACTTCGTATTTAGGTTATTAACCATAATGTAAAAGGGATTATAGATAGCTTTTTCGATTAAGAAAAATATTTTACTTGAAAGAAAAGCCACTAAGGCACTAATCTTAAACTCTTTTGGGAACTACACTCCGAAACTTTTTCCAGATTATATTACGGGGTACAAATACTTTCAAGAACACAAAATACAATAACATAAGATGGTTGGCTATAGTAAAAGTTCACATTGTATTTATCATTTTGTCAACCGGAAACGTCCAGGGATGGCTCTAAGGAATTCATGATCCGATTTTATCAAATTCAAGCGGGGTAAAGAAGTTTGTTGCTACATTCACAGTTCTACCGATGTAATGAGAGTTTAGTGTCATAATATTAAACCTACTATCTTGGGGGAAGTCCTCCACAACAAGCGTTTGTGGGAAGCAAAGGATTCTAATCTTATATGAACATTGTTGGTTCCAACAATAAAGTTATAAAACTCCAAAAATTGAAGAATTGCATCAGGGTTCGGTAAGGCCAACTGTCCCATTTGATGGTGAAATGGCTTTGAGTCATCATGATAAGGATAGTGAGGACTCACATTGATCAGGTAGTAAAGGATGAGGAATAGAGTGTGGTTAAGGATATTTACAGTGGTACTGTAAAGGCTAAGGATATGGAGGATGTTAATTCTCTTACTTACGTGACTTCTACGAATGCTAAGGTTACATGTGGAATAAGCTCATCATCTTTGGGAAGGAGCCTAGTGTTTTATATGTTAGCATGTAAAAGGTGGCGACGGAAGCAGAAAATTGACGCCTCCTACGTATAGTGATGGTTTTGTTTCTTACATGCGAACACCGCAGTGAAGCGCAGTAATCTCGACTTAGTCAAGTGGTTTTACCTTCGAGTTATCGAGTCTTAAGAATAAGTTTTGTGCGTTTATCCTATAATTATGGTCAGGCGGAAGGTATAAGTAAATTTAGTTCAGGTAATTTTAGAATAGATCTTCTCCTATTTACCAAAAAAAAAATAGATTTTCTCCTTTAGAGATAAGGCAATGTGTTGGGTTTTGTGTAGTTTTTTTTTTGTTATTATTGTTACTTTGGTTTAACCGTTGTTAGAAAAAATAATAATAATAATAAACCACAAACAAGGAAGAAAACTAGTTTGGGTCCCAAGACTGAAGGCACCGACCTGCCAACTGCTTGACCTTAATCTTAGTCCTTCTATATGAGTATCGGGTAATACTTTACATAAGAGAAAAAAGAGCACGGATATCATGTTTGGAAGACCCTGCCGTCATCCGCAGATTTTTATTAAAATTTGCTCACATGCATTCAGATTGAACTAGCTACCTAAGGCATTTTTATATGTCAAATTGTCAATTATGAAATCAAAGTTGTAACAATAGTGTATGACAAAAAGCAATTGAATGAACAGAGATCGGAGGCTCAATTTGTGTGTTCTATTATTGGAATGATGGCGCATAGCTGAGGATTGTGCCTTTGTGATTGGTCTTCCGTATCCATAATGCCAATAGGACCAAATACCAAAGTCCTGAGACCCAACTTGCTTCAATCTTTAATCATTTACTGCCAGTTATCTTTCATCAAATTGGGGTGTACTTGACCTATGTGTTACTCCGTATTCCCTAGGGGAAAAGGATCCCTTCTTGATCAAACATCAATTTACATCTTGCTGTTACGGAGTATCTTTTTATTTTGGAGCATGTTGAAGACTAACACTGACCCCCATAACTTTCCCAGGAGCCTTTTATTACGGAGTAGTATTTACTAGGGTAATCTATGTACTCCGTAATATTCAAACATATAAATTTACAAGGTTTGGATCCTCTACAATTTATTCTCATAGAGTTAGTAAAGTTTACCATAATTAGTACCATGAGAAATGGAATGCATAACCAAAACACCCAAAGGGGGAAAATGTAAATTAAATTAGTACTTATTTAAGGAAACTCTACACTTTAGAGTTGTTTTTCAACTTTAAAGGATACCAACGCAAATTTGCATGCATATATACCAATCAGAAAAAGAAGTAATTTCTCATTGATTAGGTAAAAAGTAGTTTATTCTAAACATACAAAATTATAACATTACAATAGGATAACTACATTTGTTGTCAGAAGATCATTCACAAAAATTTGAGGTGAACTAAAAAAAGTAATAATATATAAATAGAATAAGTAATGGTTTAAGTGTTATCTTGAAAATCTCAAATATTATGTAGATTCTTAAAAGTTTTTGTCAAAAAAAAAAAAAAAATTCTAAAGTAAGATGGGTAATCTGTATTAAAACCTATTTACTTTAAAATTAAAGTTTGTCATACCTTTTTCTTAAGCTTTACTTACCACACCCGTTAAACACAATGTATTATAATACTTTTTACTGGTATATCTTGAATATGTGAGCAATTGAAACAATTGGTAAGATGTTGTTCCAACTTTAAAGGAATTTATAGCCCCTAAATCTAGGAAATGAACATTTTTTTGCCCTTCCAATCCGAGTTGGATCAAACTCATACTTAATCGAATGGCTGAATACATCATGAAAGACCTAAAGGAATAAAAAAAAATTGTATTGTGGGAAACCACCTATTAAAAAGGGTCATCTGTGAGAAACCGCCTTATAATTTTTTTTTTGGTGAACCACTTTATAAGGGGTGAACTGTTTGGTAAACACGCCATTAATGATCTCTGATGGGCATAGGCTTACAACCTGCCTATTTGCACGAAAACCGATTTTCAAGCAAAATGTAACCTTTTCCATTTTGTCTTAGCTTTTGTCTTAATTAAAGGATCCAAATAAAATTTAATCCCCTGAAGTAACTACATTTCCCTCTAACTCCTCAATCCTTACCATTACTACTTGACCACTCTCTTCCATCTTTCACTGTCTTCCCTAACCATCTCCTCGTCCCTTGCTTTATATGTCCTCCTTGCTTTCACCTTCATCTTCACCTTGACCATACTACCATAGAAACCACCGCCACAATCTTCTTCACCTCATCACCCAATTTACTCGTTGTCTTACCTCACTCTACCTTCACCATAACCCAAAGAACAAAATAAACCCCTTAAGAAGAACCTCATTTCACAGCCATAATATATCGACGTCATTCTCCGCACAAGACAAACCTTATGCAAAAAGTTTTCATCGTCGTCAACCCGTCACCCAGAATTGTGCTCTTTGATACACATGATACCAATAAGACTAACTAAATTTGGGTTCCTACCTCTCTCCTTTGCCTAATTTCAGTATTTTACTTGCTTTTGTGATGTTGTCTATCCTTAAAAGTGTCGTTCTACCAGCAAACTTTGTTAATATATGGTGTAGCAAATTTTGTTGAGACTATCTGAAGGGGGTTATGGTTATGGTTGGAAAAAGTATATAAATTGGAGGCTATTGGGAGAGAGAAGGAATTTTTTTTGGTAGATTATAAATTTTGGGGGTAATAAATTTAGTTGGAAAAACAATTACATTCACTTATTGATATGATAAGATGAAATGTCATGTATTACTCACAACAGATTTTATTGTAATTAAACCGGCTGTCCACCCACTTATTCTTACCTAAAAATCATTTGTGGTGTGTCTACTATACGGTTCACCCCTCATAAGGTTCCTCACAAATGACTATATTTAATAGTATCTATTTATTTCATTGGTTTCCCTCATCAGAAGTAGTTTTCATCATACTTGATTAACATTTGCTTCTTTTACAAAATTTTATATCTAGTCTTTTGTATAAGTTTCTCCTAACTGGTCACCATTAGTAGTTTAACATTTTTGTTAAGTACATCTTGATTTATAAAATAGTCATATAGAGAAAAGAATTAACTCAAATAGTTAAATCTCTCTTATTTCAATCATGAGGCTAGGGGTTTAATTCTTATCAGCGACCTTAAACACACATTTCAGACCAAGAAAAACAATATAATCATGTTAATTTGACTTAATGGTTAATGCTATCAAGAGTCTCATGTTCAAACCTTTGTTTACGTCTTTAATATCTCTGCTCCCAATCCTCCGCATTCTCTCACAAGTACAAAAGAGGCTAGAAAAGGAAATACAAGTGGAAAATCATTTGATCATATGGTGACGGTAGCTTTTGAATTTGATTCTGAAAAATTCCAACATCCAAGGACGTTACTTTCACACACTTTCGTCTACGTGCACAGGAGTTGTTACGTTGCACGGTTGCAATAACAAAGTTGGCTTGATTTGAAAGCTTTTGGTACGACTTACTACCCACTACCTTGCTGTTCTCTTAATTAAGTAAAGTGACTGATGAATGATGAACTGATGACGATATCTTAAAACTTAAAAGTGATCAACACACGCAAATTTACGCAATTCTTACTCAGTAAATGGTCCGAACAGAAAATCCTACTATCATTCACCTTCTGCTTTTAATTGATTTCTCTTAACCTCAAGTCAATTAACGTGGTCCTTTAGCTTTACTGTACTCTATATGCAACGGATCCCATCTGAATATCTGCCATAAATTATGTATGTATGATTTTCATACCTAGTAGGAGTAGCTGGTTGCATAACATTGTTTAATTTGATTAAATAGGTACATTTGTTGTATTCATACTAATGAAGATTGCATATTCCACATTAAGCATAAATTCTTGAGACACAAATTATCTTATCACAAATACGTCATCAAATTTGGTGTTTGCATATTATTTGTCTACATATCGACATGCTATATTATGTTAAAAACTTTTCGTATTATAGGTTCAAGTTTTCATGTACAAGAGCCACTATCAAAAACAAATTCAACATTTAAAAATGGGCACCAGTACAGAACTGGGAATGGGCGGAGGGAAAAGGCATCAGTCATAGGTAAAGGACTGATGCCTTAAAAAACGCGGTGGCATTATTGTAAATATTCTGAAAAGATACGAAGAGTAGGCGTGAGTTCCTTTTAACAACAGATGCCTATTCTATAAAACAAATAAAAATAAAAGAAATAAAATGATAAGGCAGCGGTCCACTTAGATAGCAGACACCTATTATCTAAATAAAAGAAAAGGAAAAACAAATCCCACATCAGTCATTCACTCAGTCATTCATTCTCCCTGCCCAACACAAAAATCCCACATCTCCTTTCTCCTACTCGAACACAAACATCTACCCACAGGCCACATCTCCCTCTCCCATCTCTCATCTCTCAACCCATTAAACACTCATTTTATTTTCTGTGTGATAATTAGTAGCAAAGATGGTACAAACAGGGCCACGTCGAGGAGTACTAAGGCTGGCGGCGAATAGGGCCACGCATACGAGTACTAAGGCCGGCTTGCGCATTTCTTGAAGGCCGGTGATGGTGCTACTGTTTGTCTCGTCGCTGTCCTTGAATACCTCACTGTTGAGGTCTCCTTTCTCCCTCATATATTTAATTTTAATGTTTTCTTTAATTTTTCCTGAGCATTGGTAGAATGAGGGTTCCGTTTTGGTACATTATTGTGAATATTATTGAGTTGTTGAGTATTTTCTTTGATAAAAGGATGTCATATTGTTTGTGCATGTTGTTAAATCTAGGGTTAGGAACGGACATATCTGATTTAGATATATATATATATGATGAGCCGAAATAGCATACATTGTTTAGGGTTTTATTGGCTTTCGTAGATCAAATTATTTGAGGGATTTGTGAGATTACGCTATAAGAGTAATGGCTAAAGTATCCATTTCTTCAAGGATTTAGGTTTTATTGTTCAATTGAAAGGTTAGGGTTTCTGGTTCATTACATTTTAATGTTCTTGTATTTCTTGCAATTAACCGAGGGTTTATGTTTATATTGTTCTGTATATTCATGGGCAATTCTTAAATGCGAGGAAACTTTGAGGAACAATCAAAAGCTCATGAAGATGAAGAAGCGCCTTCACTGCAATGAAGCAGAAAGTGGCAGTGGCAAAGCAATACTTCGATAAGCACTTTCCGAAGCTATTGAATAACCTGCAGCAAACAAATGAGTGGTATGATTTTATTTCCTACTAATTGATCCGTTGTATATGTAGCTGTTGTAGAGATATTCACTTGTAAACTGAAAAATCGGTAGAAATTATATGTAGTTGTTGTAGACATAGTATAAGTTATTACCATGGTAGAAATTTTATATTCTTTCAAGTTCGGAAGTTGACATTGCCAGAATCCCTTTAAATTTTTTTGAAAGGGGGGAGGGGCTAGATGGGTGACTTGACGACTGGTCAAGGTATTTTTTTGTAACCATGTAATGCATTCTTGTAAAATTATGTCACACTGTATATTTTGTTCTTATTCTAAGACCTCGATGAGTTTAGTGAGTTGGAGTTGCTCACAGGTTTTGGCTACCGTTAGGGAATTGAAGAATCTTGCAATTGTCTGTTCCCTTGTTGACCATGCCAATGAGACATAAGCTGGTAACCTTCATGCTTACCATGCTTATTTTATGGAACTGTTTTAGGGTATTTGCAAATGTAGACTATGATCTAAACCATTTTTGGTCGTATATTTGAGGAAGGTTGTGTGAAATCTGTTGGAAAGAAAAGTTAGGATTAGTATGAGAGTCAAATCTCAAGTTGAACTGATATTTATGCCTTACATGTGAACCATAAGTAGCCAATGTCTTTACTTTTTTCTCTTTGCATCATGTCTTTACCTTTTTCCTGTATGAATTTAGTTGCTTTCTTGGTGGACTTAGTCTAATGCGCTATGATGCATTAGCGCTCATGTAGATTCTTTGCCAACAGTACATTGCGTTAATGCATGTCAAGTACAATGTTTTGGACTGATTTACCTATGTTACTGTGTAGACAATGAGATAGGGAGTAGTTATGGAGTAATCTTCTATAAGATGAAGTATTGGTTGATCTCCACAACATATTATCTTATCCTTTTGGTATCTTGTGTTTTTCCCCCCCATATGGTCACCCTCTTACCCCTGCCATCTCCTTGGCGTTCTTACACTCACCCCTGGAAAAGGTTCCTATGTTTATCTTATCCTTTTGGTATCTTATTTTCCCATTTGTACTCTTAGCATGTGTATGTTTATAATGTTGTGACAGATTTTTTCTTCTGATTATTGTATATAGGATCATCTAGTTATCTAGATGAAGTGTGCGGAGGGCATTTTAAAAATTGTACATTTTTCTTCACATACAGGTACAAAGATACTTCTTAAGAGTGACTTGCGTTGCATGGATCCTACGTACGCACAAAACAAATGAGTGAATGGATGAAGTATGAGATCTTTCGGTTATTTTTGTTATGAACAATTTTATGTAGTTGCATTAGTTTGATGTATTTAATTTACGCGAATAACAACCGTATGCTATAACTTGCGCTTGACATTGGCCTACATGGCTTGTACTTAGAGTTAATTAGTAGTTGATTTGGTATAGTTGATACGACACTTATGATTGGAATGGTAAATTTGCTTCTAGTTGGATTGTTGCATATTGTTATGGAAGTATAGTTGGCGTACATTGTTGTACGTACATTTGTATATGTAGTGGCGGGTTGGAGTATAGGGAAGCTCTGATTACAGTGAAGCTTCGGATATGGGTGATGCAATGTCGCAGCTCATTTATTTTTTTTAATCAAATAAAATACAATAGGCGTCGGTCAACAACAAAGGACTGATGCCTAAAAAAAGTATATGCATCAGTTCTTTGGAAACAGCTGACGCCTAAAGATCGTATAGGCATCAGTCGTCCACAAAGAACTGACACCTAAAGAACGTTTAGGCGTCAGTCGCTTCTAAGCGATTGATGCCTAAAACTTTTAGGTGTCAGTCGTATGACTGACACCTAAAGTTACTACTATAGGTGACCGGCCAAAATTCATGTGTCGAACGACTGACACCTAAAGTGGTTTTGAACCGACACCTAAAATGGTTTTTGTACTAGTGGGGGGGGGGACATAAATTGAAAATGTAAAGTAATAAATATACTATACCAATGATTAATTAGACAATATATATCTAAGTAAAGGATTCAAAGAATTTCTGAACATTTGGGTAGAAACCTTCTTGGATTGTTATTAATTAGATCAAGGTGATGTAAATGAATATCAAACCCTAATTATCTATAATTCATCTAACTTTCCGAGTTAAATTAGTTAACATCTCTTTGGGAGGCCGGAGGGAGCCTCTACTTAGACAGACACTAGGGTAATAATCTTATCATTCTAAAAGTATTGTATTTTTTTTTTTTTTTTTTGTGGGGTGGGGGGTGATTTGTCTCGGTTCAGATCCTGCAAACAATCATTGCAGACGTGAATATGGCAAAGATGGGAAAGAAAATGCACATAACATAAGTAGTTGATGTTGCAGCAAGCATAATATAGCAACACAAGAACCACAAGTAGAAAGACGTGTGTTTGGACTGTGGAGTAAGAGTGAAGTGTAAACATGTTAACCACGTTTCAAACACCCTTTTACCGTCAATGCAATTGATAGTAGCAGTAGTAGTCGATCCCCCGCGTTGTATCTAGCTACCGTCACCACTCAACAGCCGCAATGTCCCTTGATTATCACGTGCTCGTATCTCACGCCAACTTACTAGAGCCAATTATTATTATTATTATCATCATCACAAAGTAATATAAACAATAAAAAAAAGTAAATATCACTATCACTCCCAAACACCAACCTCTTCCTCTGCTATAAATACTCAATTCCCAAATGCAACAGAGAACAAAAATCACTCTTAGTTAACAAAGAAAGACAACCTCAAAAAGTATACTCCCATGGAGTGGGTAAGAGGCAAAATTATAGGAAGAGGTAGCTTTGGTACAGTAAGTTTAGCTACCTTAAACTCAAACACAACCTCAATTGTTGTAAAATCGTCAAGTATCTCCTACTCGAAATCTCTCGAAAATGAGAAGGAAGCACTTGTGGAACTCGGTAATCACCATCCTAACATCATCCAATTCTTCGGCGATTCGCTCTCCGAAGAAAAGGGTGTTGAGTTGTACAACCTCTTCTTTGAGTACGCTTCGAGAGGAAGCTTGGCGGACCAGTTAAGGAGTTCTGGTGGTCAGTTTGAAGTCTCTGAGGTTAAGCGGTACACCAAGGAGATTCTTAAAGGGTTGTGTTACATTCATGAGAAGGGGTATGTTCACTCTGATGTTAAGCTTCAGAACATACTGTTGCTGGAAGATGGTACCTTAAAGATAGCTGATTTTGGTCTTGCGAGAAGAGTTGATGATGTTGATGATTCAAGGTGTCGGTTGACGGGGACACCGTTGTATATGTCGCCGGAGATTGTTGCCGGCGGGAAAAGGGACACGGCGGCGGATGTTTGGGCACTTGGGTGTGCTGTTGTCGAGATGGTGTCCGGCAAGCCGGCGTGGGAGTGTTCGCCGGAAAGTGACGTCAATGGGTTGCTTTACAGAATTGGGGTGCGCGGGGAATTGCCGAAGATTCCCGGGAATTTGTGTGATGATGAGAAAGATTTTCTTGGGAAATGTTTTGTTAAGGATCCGAATGAGAGATGGACTGCCCGGATGTTATTGGAGCATCCGTTCGTATGCGGGTTGGACGAGTTTGATCGTGGTCAAATGCCTTCTGTTTCTCCTAGGTGCCCATTCGAATTCCCGGATTGGGAGTCGATGGAGGATTCGAGTTTTGTTTCGGGTTCAGTCAAGTCCAGTAACTCATTCGGGTTTTCAGAAAGATTCGAGTATTCGTTTTTGAGCTCCTTTTCGGAGAGGTTTGAGGGACAATTAGTCAGTGATCGGGTCCCTGATTGGACCAATTCGGACGGGTGGGTCACTATTAGGTGATGGGGTGATTTCTTGTTAGTTAGGAATTTTGTAAGGTTAGGATTAGAATTGTTAATTCCCCTCTTGAACCATCGGATCTTCTTTTTTATTTGATCTGGTGGTCATCAATTCATTCACGGTGATATTGTATATACCATGAAATGTAAAATTGTTCACTACCACAGATTTTGCTTTCTTCACATTTTGCATCTCTGTATTTTGCACCTCTGTATTAAATCTTGTATAGTTGTCATTTCACATGATAGAGGTTATGGGCTATGGCCTATGGCCTATGGCCAAAACTAGTTGTAATCCTCTTCATGGACACTACAATATTTAAGACAGAAGTCAGGTGAATTCTCATATGTTCGTTCAAGTTATAAATTATAGGACGAGGGGTAATGTTGGCAATTGCCATGTTAGTCCATTAAATAGCTAGTAGTTCAACTCATTTTGGGTTGTTTTTGTTTCGAATTCTTATGTCCTTTTCCGGCAAAATTAACTAATCGGATGAAAAAGAACAAGTCATCAATTATGGATCTACAACAATTCTTCAATATGGCTAAATTGGAGTGCTCATTAATTTGATTTGTACTATAAGTTAACTATTCGTGTGATCCTTGAGTGGACACAAGTACACAACAGTTGAATTTGTGATTATGAACATCATTTTTGACAACATTACTTGTAAGCAACTCCGTCGCAGATTCCTGTAAGGCTGTAATTACATTATTCTCTCATCTCACTGCACCCTTTACAATGTCACCATCATCCTCCAACTTTTTCCACCACAACCGACGCTTTATGATATGTATAGCACAATCCTTCTCTGTAGTAAGAATGTTCCCATTAGTCATTAGAATATTGTTACGCCTATTCCAGCCATCTAAAATCTATAATATCTATAATCTATAATCAATATATCTAATATCTAATCTAATAGTTAATATATAAAGCAGAAGAATTTCAGAGCTCTACATCGAGTCCAATTATTTTAGGAGTCTTTTAATGTATTTTAGGAGTTTTAATTTATGTTAGGAGTCTTTTAGTGTAGGTATTTTATTACTATAAGGAATGTTATGTAGGAATCTTTTAATGTAGGTTTTTTTATTACATCGGGTTTAGATTATGGTCATTCGTATCGGGTATACACGTCGGGTTT
>CAAKMY010041276.1:0-10648 GCA_901111285.1 Corrigiola litoralis
CCCCCCTTCGTACTTCTGCCAATACGCAATAGGACAGAGCCACTGAAAAGTTGGGAACCGAGAAATCCAAGGACTGGTCAAGGGCCCCTAGCCCTTCCAGCACCTGCCCCTAAGCGGTGGTTCCCGAGCGTGACCCTCCTACACTTCAACAACGCCATCACATGGTCGAACGTGGGGGTCCCGTTGCGCTCACAAAAAGTAATTCACTCAAGACTCTTCTGGAGATTTTACCTCTTTACCATCATTATTCTCATCAAATTGTCTTCTTCCAACAATATGACGCTTTGTTGAAAAGGAAGCCTCTACACCCGTTTCATATGTTAGATGTTTGGCAGCATTCACACTTTTCACAAAGCCTTCGTCTCGAAGTTTTTCAAAGTACTTCACTGTACTTTCAATTACCTTGATAGTAGAACGAATACACATAGATTTTGATTGCAACATTTTCCTAACTAAGTTGATATTAAATAAAATGTCATGCCAAAAACCATACCAAGTAAAAATTCAAAAATCTCAAGAGTACTAATTAATCTTTGTGCTTCACTTTTTGACTCGCCATCTTCACAAGAAATCATACAAATCCAACAAAGCCAACCTTATTTGAGGAGCTTGAAATCTAATGGCTTTCACACTCTTGATTCGACTCTCCCAATAAGTATTTAAGTAATACTCACAGTTAAACCCGGGACATTATCAAGAAGAACTTTCGACCTTTTTACAGAACCTGAAATAAGGTATATATATGTTGCAATATCCAAAAGAAAGAAATAACTTTAACACAAGAATGAGCAATATCCCTAACTGCGAGATTAAGACTATGACAAGCACATGACATATATAAAGCTCTTGGATTTACTTCAAGCAATCTTTTTCGTACCCCTTGATGTTTTTCTTTCGTATTAGAACCATTATTATGACCTTGACCCCTCACATTATCCACATTAATATCTAGAGACTTAAAAGCTACTAATAACTCATTGTATATGTTGAAGTAAGTGTCCTCCATAATTGTGATTACGTAATAAATATCAATTAGAATATATTCGGGATTGATTATGTCATTAGTTAGTTGATTAACGTATATCAATAATAGTTGACCTGCTAGGGTTTGACGTTATTGTCGTGAGACGGCGGTAATCAATTGATCCATCTCGGTCACACCGAAAGGGTGACCAGAATCCACAAATTAATGAAACGTATATAGATACGTGTTCATACCCGACAAGGTGAGATGATTAGTAAGCTAATGGAATATGTGCTTAGACGAGTTACGAACTCGATACAAGATGAATTAATTTTATTAATTTGTTATGAGATGATAGATGATAAACAAATTCATATCTTTTCTATTATAATAAAGTGAAGATTTTCTTATTAAAGTAAGGGGTTAGTTTTATGTGTTTATGTGTTATAGTCATTTGAGAAATGACAATAATACCCTTATTTAGGTTTGTCTATATAAACAAACCAAAAGAGGATGAGCTCCTCACAAAAACTCTCTGATCTCATTTTGAACACAAACACATAACAGAGGAAAGAGAAGAATCTAAAAATCTCTCTCTCTTCACTCTTGTTTTAGTTGGTCTCTTGTTCTTCTCTTGATAAAGAGTTCACTTAGAAGCTAGATATTATTATCACATAAATTCATGTTCCTTACTAATATACATATAATCTAGTAAGACTACAAGAAGAATGAAGTTGGGGCCTTGGTGCAACAAAGAGGAGGTCTTCTACTCTTGAAGACTCGAGCTCGGGGTTTGGTTAGGAGAATCAATCGGATAAGCGGCTCAAAATCAACTGTGTTAGTTGATCAAGCACCGAGCTATGTAAGTAAATGGGTGATTTACGTGTTTTGTAGCTTTAATTTATGCATGCAATCTTATAAGGTCTTGGTGGTTTGTTTAATTAGTGTAATTAAACTCGACTAATGGGGATTAGTCAATGGGGTTAACCAACAACCCTAATCATGAGATATCATCCACCTTTCAAAAACCCCAAAAAGAATTCCTCGATTATTGTTTTTCTTACTTGACATGTTCACACATCGTACGATTAAAGTCATTTGTTCTTAGTGACTCACATCAGGGGTGCATTCAAAAAAAATTACAGAGAAATATTCAGCATCTTTAATGGTCTTTAAGATAAAACTATTTTGTACTAGAGATACTGTGGGTGGTGCTTTCACTGACTATTACTTAGCTTTTTTGGGTATCGAGAAGCCAGTTTGCGACTTTTTATAGCTCTTTGTTTTCTAGTGGTGTCACTATGAATCTGGAGTAGGCGATGCAATTGACTGCTCCAATCACTTCAGAAGATATTTATGCTGCTATGTTGAGTATTGGTCCAAATAAGAGCCCTGACCCAGATGGATTTTCAGCTGGGTTCTATAGAGCTTCTTGGGATATTATCAAGCATGATGTTACCAACGCAGTGCTCAATTTCTTCAACACAGGCAAGCTAATGCCTAAGACTGATGCAACTCTAATAGCTCTGATTCCTAAGAAACCAGCTCCAGTTTCTGTCTCTGATTAAAGGCCAATATCTTGCTGTAATGTGCATTACAAAATTATTAGCAAGATTCTGGCTTCTAGGATGAAAGAGGTATTGCCAGCTATCATAGGAGATGAGCAAGCTGCTTTTGTTAGTGGCAGGAGCACTTTTGGGAATCATTAAATTACACGTCAGGGTCATAATGGAAGAAACTTCTGTCTTTGATCTTCTTAGTGTTGGTCATATCAATGAATTTATAACATTGCTCCACGAGCAATGACATAGCAGAAACACCCTTGGACTTACCCATGGTTTCCTCCTTTAAACAACAACCACAACCACTCCCCCACACTACTCACCCCACCCCACTAACAACAACCACGACCAATTAGCACCCAACAACGTTAGTGATCACCCCACCACCCTACAACCCCCTTAGAAACACTTAGCTACCGGAATAACACCAGGCTACTACTCCCCACCTCCTTACAACCCTAGCGAAAATATCATACGACCATAATTTTTGCAATAATGATAATTAAGGTCTATTTGGACGACAATGTTCCCTTGAAATTAGGAGGCTTGTTCTATCTATGCTATCCCGATCTATAATCGCAGTGGATGTAAATGGGGCGGGACGGTAGTAGATATGGGCCTACCCATACCTATCTACATATTTCATACATATACTCACCCTACTACCCACCACATGTAGGAATTTTATACGCATACCCACCCGGTGAGTACAAAATCCAAACCATACCAACCCCACCAACCCAGGTACCCGCCACCTGCCTCAGCCCTACACACCCCACTTGGTCTATTACCCATCTATTTAAATGATACCTATTCGAATTGTAACCTTTAATTAAACAATGACTTTTCTTATTTGGTAAACTTTAAGTATTTAGTAACCACAAGTCTACAAGTTTACAAGTTATAATTAAGAAAATATTAATATCACAATGGATACGAGGAGGGGCGGTCGGGTATTGGGTGGAGGAGGACGAGTTTGGGGCGGCATGACATGAAACCCATACCCGCCCCACCACCCATAACGAGTACAACATTCTATACCCATACCCATACCTGCCCCATCCCCACTAAATTGGTACCCATACCCATCTCACTTTGGGATACCTGCTTCTACCCGCTCCATTGACATCCCTACCCCACTCTGAAACTATCTAACATTTTGCTAAACAAAAAAAAAAAAAAAAAGGGAAAAAGTAAACCCACTACACGTCCCAAACCCTCACAATCAAGCACAGTAGAGAGTAGACATTAGACACACCAAAATGGAGACCCCAAAACCCCCAGCGAGCTCCAACCCACTCCTCTCCTTAGTCCCAACCATCCACCAACACCTCACCCGTCTCACCACCCACCTCTCTTCTAACCTCACCCACGCCCGCCAGACCTTCTTCGCCAAAAGTCCCCCCTTACCCTTCGCCTCTTTGGGCCAAGCCAAACAGCCCCACCCTCCCCCCGCCTTGACCACGGGTGACGTCGCCAAGACACTCGCTGGGACCCACGTGTACACTGTTAGTAACACTAATAATGAGTTTGTCCTCATTTCTGACCCCATTAGCGGGGTTAAGTCTATTGGGTTGCTCTGCTTTCGGCGAGAAGACGCCGAGGCTTTCCTCGCTCAGGTCATTTTTTGTTGTCTTATCTTTTTTGGTGTATGTATGTGGGTCTGCCATGTGGCCATATATAAAGACTAGGTAGTCTTGGAAGAGACCGTCTACTTTTATGATAAAAGTGGAGCAAACCATGCTGGCCCAATAAAGGCATATAAATCAACAACTATTTTGGGCTTGTAGGGAACATAAGAAAATTTATTAAGTAAAAAGTTGGTCTATTTTTATAATAAAAAGTAGACAGTCTTTTCTAATAATTTGTGTATAAAGACTTGGGCCTTTAGGAGCTTAAATAAATTTAGCTTACAAGGAGTTTGTCAACTTTTACAATAGACGTCTTTTATAATAATTTGTGTTATATTTTTGAGGTGATTTCAGGTGCAGTGTAGGAGGAAGGAGTTGCGGACTCAGGCTAAGATAGTTCCTATTACACTCGACCAGGTAAAGTTTTTATATTTTTTGTTTTCACCATCTGGTTTAGTCCGTATTCGATCTGGGTAGGACCACTAGGATGACAATGTTGTCCCTCATGAAAACAACATTTTCGGAGGGTCTCGAACTTAGACACCTCTAGTTAAGATAGAACAAGTCGACTTTATAGAACATATATTTAGATATGCATGCTAATATGTGTGGTATCTATGATTTTTAAGTGTAGATTGGATAAGAAATTAAAGTGCAAAAATGCAAACGGTCTTACGATAGGGATGATGTGACTCATGTGAGCTTCGAAGGGGTTCTATGTGAGCTTTAATCTAACAAATCCGAAAATTGCACCTATCATAGAACCATCTTAGTCATTTTCTTTCTTTCTCGAAAATCGTATCGATGGATAGTTTGTTTATAAGTACATAAGAAGAAACCGAAAGGTTCCATCCCAAAAGGCATTAACTGGGCAAGATGATGAACACGCTTCATGAGGTGTTAGTAGCGTCTCGAGAATCTCATGAAGATCAATTTCCAAGATCCTATCTTCACTTGCTTGGTTCAACATGTTCTCGGGATGCTCGCGACACCTCGAAATGTCACCAAAATTTATGTAAATTAATGTCGATACATGAGTCTCTAAATGGTTAGACTTCGCTCCTAAAACCAACCAAAAGTACCAAGCGGCCACATTAAGACGCTAAACGACTCATTTATATACATTTAACTCGATGTATTAAATTCCCCCATGCGTAGACCTATAGTCGTCCTCGAGTAAAAGCAAAGGCATCCTCCACTCCTAACTTAAAAAGTCCTAAACAAAGACAAATCACCTTTAGTCCCGCCACTAGCATCGACTCAACTAAACTAAGACGACTCTGTTGCCCTTTTCGACTCCGTCTTAAACTATATCACAACAAACTTTATATGGTGGCGTTTGGTTCGGAAGTTTGTGGGTGCTTGGAATAAAAAATCGGGTTAGTCAGCTATGATGTTGGAACTTCATTCCTCATACTTGGTGTTTGCTTCACATTAAGATTCAAAGTCCTATATTTTCATTGTTTCACATATATAATTATACTCCACCCAAAATATATACATTATATGATGAAGTAAATCATCAAAAAATAAACCAAATCAAATGATAGAAATTTTGAGAAAAAATATCAGTAAAATTCATAACAAAATAACCCATGTTGATTTTTGCCCAGTGTATAAAAAATTGGTATTTCATTCCCTTCTCTCTCCTCTAAGATACTCCTCCAATGTTAGTACTCTCAACCTCCACCATCACCTAAACAATCCAATGATACTGGTTTGGAGTCCTCACCATCATTAATTTGTTCCTAGCGATGTAGTGGTGTAGACTGTGTAGTGAATCTGAGACGACTTGTGCTTGAGTTTGGTTTACAATAGAAGCAATTTCGTTTCGTGTCTTCTGGTGGTAGTCATGGATAGGGTTTGGGACGGAAAATCTACCAACTACCAACTAATAACTAAAAAATAAAGATAAAGGCCACATAATTATTTTTGGCCGGAAAATCTACCAACGGCGAGTTTGGGACTATTGGCATCAACAAAGTCAATACTTAGGATTATTACTATTTATTTCAGTAGGTAGGATTATTCTTGTTTATTCACCCATAGTTGGATTATTAATGTCAATTTTTCCAAGAATAAAAGGGCTTTTAGTTTAGGGTTTTATTTTGTGAAACCTAGACTTACCATAAGATTATAATCTCAATAGGTGATCTCCTGTTATTGAATTGGCAATTCCTCCATAATAGTATAGAGAATTGGAGAGGAGTTCAAAATAGTATACTCTAGAATATTCCTAGTAAAATAGTAGTATACCTACACATTGTTTATATGCTTTTGGTGTTTGTATGTTATTGCTCTCCTCATTTTCCTGTATCTTGCTTTCTCCTCCTATCACGCCTTCTTTCTATCTTGAAGGCTTATATTTATATATCCCATGTGTAGGTATACATGCTGAAGGTTGAAGGAATCGCATTCCGGTTCTTGCCTGATCCTGTTCAAATAAGGAATGCATTGGAGGTCAGTTCTTGCTTTTTGATGATTCATAAGACGCTTTGATTCAGCATAGTCTGATCAGATGTCTGTATAGGGGTTTAACGACCAACTATGATGATTGTTTGGTTGTTGCTTGTTGGGTGCACATTGTGACTCCTGGCAAGTGGCTACGCCATAACATCGCTATGACACCTTTAGTTACATGCTAAGTTGCTTGTTATTGCAAACCGGTTTTCCTTATCCAGTGGCAGATCTGGAATTCTGGATTATGGCCAATCTAGAGATTCTATACTTCGTTTTAGATAGGGGTCTCAAATGGACAGCAAGATTGGGTATGGGACACATGAAAAAGCTTGTGGAACAAAACAGACATCAGAAATTCCTGTGATTGGAAAGTGGCAGGAAAAATGCCGCTGCTAGGATTTGTGACAATAAGAATGACATACAAATTCCAAAATGAAATTAGATTTTTTTTTTCATGTGTTTAGGAAATAGCTATCTTTCACCAGTTTGATGTTTGAAACGGTTCGAGGGAGTATTTTCTAAGACTTTAACTACAGTTGTTTCCCTCATTTTTATTTCAATGTGATGTTGGGCTCTACTTCTGTTACCCTTTTCACTTTTTCAGTGCGTGAGAGCTTCAGTGTGGAGGGTGTTGGGCATTTTGTGGAAATCCGTGAATATGACGTGCAGCTCTATAAGTGAAACTGGATCTGGGCGCTGTCTTATATATATTTGCCGTCATACCTATGTTTTGCTTGAAAGGCCTGGACATAAACATTTCAAATTTATGACAACAGCCGTCTTTATTTGCCCTTTTACTATATGATTGTTTCCTTGAAGGACATTGGGTGTCTGATAGGGCTAGTATGGGAAACTCGGCCATATGGGCAAAGAAAAGGGTTTGGATGTGATGAATGAAATCTTGGGTCTCATGAATGGGCGCCAGGGATAAATAAGTTGGCCAAGGCCTATACTCTCTCATGGTCGCAACTAGCCCATTCCTCATCTGAATAGTAATATAAGTGCCCTTCTTGATACCGACTCCTGGGTTTAGTCCGTTCTCCATCTAATCACACAAAATGTCTAAGTTAGTTCTAATACTATTAACTAAGCACAAAACACACTAGCACTTGCAATTACAAACAATCATGCAATGCCTCATGATATGCAACCCTTTTTTCCCCATTTCGGAACACTTTCAAACTTATGATTTTCGAATTGGTTTTCAAACAAGCTTTTGAGTTTTATAGAATGTTACGGGGGTCGAGTCCTTAGGTCAAACACCGATTGGTGCTCAAAGTTCAACAAACATATATAAACATCGGAAATCTTAAATCAATAATCTAACGAAGTTCTATAAAGTCTTTAACCAAAACTCAAATGAAATTAAACATTCAAAACGATTGAGTTCAACTCAAAGTCCAATAACAAAAAAATGGAAAGTGGCTTCATGCCATTCCAAAATATTTTTAAAAATGAGCTCCTGAACCACTGAGACGCTCCATTCAACCACTACTCAACTCCAGAGCTGAGGAGGGCTCTGATACCAACATTTAAAGCTAAATTCTTTTCACGTCGCTGGGCAGCATATTTTTTTTCTGCACCTTGTTACTCTTCACTCTGAATTTTACTGCTGTAAATGTTGGATTTAGCTGACAGTTTATATGGAGATAGGTTCTTTGTTACAATGCTGTAAGTATAACCTAGAAGTTAGAATAAACAGCCTTGTCCGAAGTTGACTACTATTTTAGTCTGCCTTTTTGTGAGTCTGAGTTATTTAGCTGACATTGGTCACTTATCTTGTAACTCAAAAACGATATCTTGAAAATTCTGAAGAAAAATATTTCCAAAAATTGACTGCACTTTAGTTAGATGGCAAAGTTTACCATGTTCATATCACATTGCTGTTAAGGAACTTCTACGAATTGACTGTTCAACTACAGCATGTGAAAGGCTGGAAATTTTTGTTAACTAGGTTTACGTGCCTAAAGTTAGTTAAATATAAATTTCTAATTCTAAATTAATTTTCTTTTATTGTTTTGTTTTTTTTTGGTTTCAGTTGAAAGCATCAGAGACCAAAAGTGGGTTTGATGGTGTTCCTGTGTTTCAGGTATAATAATTTATGTGTGTATCTCTCTGCTTCTAGCTAATATGCAAAGAACATGCATATTTTTGTTTTGGGTTGCAATCCTATGTTCGACATCTAGCAGACTGCTGTATTATACTATACTGAGTGGCCATTCATTCTCACTGACAGAAGTCTGTTATTGATCATACGTCGTTGAGTGATTCTATTTGGACATTTAGCATTTTTAAATAGTAGTATGCTTTGGTGGTTATATAGGCTGTCAAAGACTCAAACGGAGTACTGTCACAATCTTTGTCTGTGGACAGACTTATATTTGTCATGCTCACTGCCTAACTGAATCACAATTTCTGTCTTTGTTGTCTTATATTAAACGGAATTTGAACTGGTTGGTTGGGACTTCTAAGAGTTTTACTGTTTTACTATCTAACTTAGATTAAGTGAAAAGCATAAGGTTATGATTGTGTGGAATACTATGTGCATATGGATATGGAAACGGTTTTTTACTGTGAATGAGCATGTCTGAATGCTAACAAAGAAATTTATGCTTTAACTCGCAAAATTTATCATTTTAGTTTGAGGATGCCTGTCACTGGAGTTATGTGGAACGTGTCCCAAAAAGAAAAAAAGAGTTGTCAGGGCATTTATGTTGCAAGTTCATCGCTGTTTTATGTAATTTTATTCTTTATAGTTTGTATCGTACATTTCTAGCACTATAAGTACTTAGATCACTGGAGTTTAATTGGTTTAGGACCATGGACTTAAAAACTCAACGCTTATTGCTCACGGAATATACTTATTTTTAGGTTTTTCTTTTTCCTCCTATCCTTTTTTTACTCAGATATCGGGTGGGTGGTTGGCGGATGTATAGAAGCCTTAACCTTACCGGACTCTAGACAGATAGGAGCCTTCCTTGATGTTGGTCATTATTTGGTGAGGGTTTAGGTTCCGCTGCAATAGGCTCATGGTTGATAGCTCGTTTGACTAGTTCTTTTTGCTTTGCCATTCCTGGCAGATGGTTCTTTCCTTGTCCAGCCAACTGAACGAGACCTTTATGTCTGGATTTTTACCTTCTTACATACTCTTCTGTTTAGGTTTTGAATCAGGCAAAATTTGATATATCAAGGACACATTATTTAGGCTGTGAATATTTTATGAGGCAGGTTGCCTTAGACTGTCTCAGAGTTGCCTCCCTCTGATTTCTTAAAATAATAAGCTGAGTGAAATCATGGGGTAATTTTGTTTGCATGTTCTTTAACTGTAAGTAAATCTCTACATCCAAAATTGAATTGTCGACTAGCCAAATTATGTGCTTTCCCTGAAGCTGTCTATAATCTTTGTTAGTGTATATGTGCATCTGTGATCTGTCTAATGACAAAATTGCTTCTTCTCTTCATTCTATTGCTCACTGCCTGATTTCATGTGCTTGCAGTCAGACCTTCTGGTTGTTAAGAGGAAAAACAAACGTTACTGTCCTATATATTTTAGAAAGGTCAGTTTATAATTTTTGACTCATCTAGTTTAAGCTTTGTGCACACTACAACAAGATTATTTCTGAGTCTGACTGATGGTATTCACGCATCAATGATGCAGGAAGATATAGAGAAAGAATTATCTCTACGGACATCGCGGGGACGGAGCCTTTCACAGCACATAGCAGTATGTGTTTCTAATGATTTTGTATAATACCCTTCATGCCCGGGAATGATTATATGTTACATTGTTGGTTTATTTTATAACTTCCTCACTGCAAAAATAGAACAATGATAAAATCTGGAAACCCTCCAAAACTTTCCAACCTCTCGCTGGCATTGACAGTGGCGGATCTTGAAAAAATAATGAGCAGGAGCCAAGGCTTGAACCCTGGACCTCTTGTATAGAAGTTGAAGTCTTCACCACTAAGCCAGCAGGTGCCAGATGATATATTGATAAAGGAAATTGTATAAATCTAAAATCCCAGCAGGGG
>CAAKMY010041288.1:0-12439 GCA_901111285.1 Corrigiola litoralis
GGGGGATGAGTGAGTTTGGGTGTGAGGGTCTCTTTGAGTTTGAGTTTTGGTGTGGAGTGAGTCTGATAATTTCTTGATTTGTGTGAGTTTTGGGAATTTTTTTTTTTTTTATTTAACAGTGATGTGTATTGTTGTTTGTTAGACTTGAGTATGAGTTTAAGTGTGGGTTTGAGTTAGAAGAGAGAATGGAGAGCATATGTTATTAGATGGGGTTATTTTAGGAAACATAGTCCAAATAGATGAATTATTTGGGACGACATTAGCAAATTTGGGGCGACGAAAAGACTTCCATGTATCAGAGTGGTTGTTCTACACCCCCTTCTATCAACCTCATTTTCTTGATTGTTCTTTCAAAAGTAAATGTTGAAAACTCGGTAAAACAGAGGGAAAAGGAAGCAAAAACCTTGCTAGACTATCATTTCAACTCGCTAAGTTTTGTTTTCCTTTTGTACACCAGAGTAACTAATGTTGTGGGGGAGGGGATATGATGATTTGAATATGGGACATCCCCAGATAGCAGGGGCAGAACTAGGATTTTTTTTTTAGGGAGGACCAATTAAAAAAATTCAATTTTTACGGGGACCAAGTAAATTTTTTTATACTGTTTTTATGTATTTTTTAAAAATTTTCCTTATAAATTTGCAAAAAAAGAAAAAGTTGGCGGGGACCGGGGACCCCTTGGGTCCCCCCTAGTCCCGCCCTTGCCAGATAGGTTGAATTCCCAACCATTGAGTCAACCTTAATTATCTTTTCCACTCGTAAGTGTGGTTACCCTCCTTGTGATATACAACTGAAGTCTTTACATGTGCGTGAAATAAAGGTAGATTAATCATCCTTTTTATTTCCATTCAACTACGATTATGCTAAGTTTTATTTCCCAACCTTAATAAACCTTAATAGTTTTCGCCTCCTCTCTAAGCCCCAAAAAACAAACAAACTATTTATCGTCTATTTTACACTAGAAAGTTTGGGAGAGACAATCTACTTTTATCATATTGGTCCAATATAGGGATAATATTCTTATAGTTGACTTAGACTTGCACGAAACTTGAGTTGATTCAACTTGTAGTGAACTCGTTTACTTTTATCATCAAAGTAGACGATCTTTTATAAGAATTTGAAATTTTACACACAATCTGTATACTTAAAAATATATACCCCTTATTGTTATATTGTGCACCCCTTACATAATGCATCATATGCATGCACCATATTCACCATTGTAACAATACGAATTCACGTAAACAGATGTAGTTTACATATTTATCAACTTTAATATACATTATACACAACCATATAATTGATATTTACCAGATATTATAAAGGAAAAATTGACAAAAATAATCCTAATTATGGGCGATCAAACAATAATAGTCCCTATTACCGAAATGTACAAAAATAATCCCACTTATCAACTTTGTTAACAACATTAGGTGCGATACATCGGAGTTATATTTTCCGGCCAAAAAACAAACGAAGTTACTATTCTACCCTTTCTTATTTCCTTCCCCAACCTTTTTTCTCTTTAATTTCTTTCTCATCTCCCTCTTACCCTCTTCTCTGTTTGCTCATCCTCCATTATTACACCACAATTCTCGTTTCTCTTGCTCTCCTTCCTTTTCCATCCTATTTCCTACTCCCTACTGTATCACATATATACTCCATAGCTTAAGTGTGCCAATTTCAAAAAAAAAAAAAAAAACTCAAGTGTGCCAGTTCTCCAAGACTTCAACTACACCCTTTTTTCAGCCCAAGAGTTACATCTGCCACATGATCCCCAACACAAAATAGCTCGCAGGACTTGCATTTGGCCCCACCAAGAGGCCCACAGCTTGATAGAGCAGCAAATAGCACACCGAACCCACTTTGAGGGAATGACTATTTTTGGTCCGTTACAATGAAGATAAGGATGGTGGAGAGTGGTCTAAAGACAAGGAGAGGAAAATAAGATGAAGATGGTGGTGTAACAATGGAGGAGGAATAGAGAGGGAGATGAGAAAGAAATTAAAGAGAGAAAAGAGGTTGGGAAGGACTAAAAAAAGGGTAAAAGAGTAACTTTATTTGTTTTTTGGCCGGAAAATGTAACTCTAGTGTACCAGGCCTATTTTTGTTAACAAAGTTGATAAGTGGGATTATTTTTGTACATTTCGGTAATAAGGATTATTTTTGTTTGACCGCCCATAATTGGGATTATTTTTTTTACCCTAGTGCCCCAACTGTTTACCCTCTTTTTTTTTTCCCCAGCAAAATCATGGTAATGCCCTGTGAAACGGTGGGGCCCTTTAATTGCTTCCAATAGCTATGAGTGAAAGACCATTTTTCCATCCGTGGACACTATTCACGAGTAAATGATCTCATACTTAAGATAAAATACAATCATGTGAGATCTTGTTTGATTTATCTTAGAGTAAATTAAGAATATCAATCTTCTATAACTTTTACCAACATGTAACTTAAAATTTTTATCATATAAAATATGCATTGACATACGTGCTAAAGACAAATAGGAAGTTTAATTTGGAATATAGGTACTATTTTCTAATACAAATTTAAACGTTATAATTTTATATTTTCCTAATTTTATACTATGATTTATTAATAGTCAAAATATTCGTATTTTTTTTTTAATAAAAAATATTTTTATTAATACACATGATAAAATGTAGCTAAAACAAATTAATTGGAATCGAGTAAGTATCGGTTTCTTATTAAAAGAAAAAAAAAACTCTAGAAGCTTATTAGTTATGTACTCTTATAATCTCACTTAAAAAAAAATGTACTCTTATAATTAGGGGTGAGCAACACCGGGTACCCGGTCCAAAACAGAGGAACCGGAACCGGAACCGGAACCGGAGCCGTTACAACCGGTTTATAAAATTTTGGAATCGGAACCGGAACCGGCGGTTCCAATACCGGTTCCGGGTACCCGATTAATTTTAAATAATAATCAATTTGATGATTTTTGCTTATAAATATGTGAGATTTTTTTGGTAATGAACTAAAAACCCATAATCAACAAGTATAATTAGTGTTAAGATCATAAAAAAGTAGATATTAAACCCATATATCATATATAAACTATTAACTAAATAGAAAAAATACATCATCTTGATAGAAATCCTATAAAAAATTAAGTTTATACATATATATTTAGCGGTTCCGGGTACCCGACCGGTTTCGGTTCTCAATTTTTAGGAACTGGAACCGGAACCGCTTCAACCGGTTCCTAACTTTTGGGAACCGAAACCGGAACCGCTAGTTCCAGTTCCGGAACCACCGGTTCCAACCGGTTCCGGGTCCAAATACGGCTACCCGGATTTTTTGCTCGCCCCTACTTATAATCCGTAGTACTCCCATACTTGCATAATGCTTATGTAATGATATCTCTCACCTTCCAAAAATAAAGTAAAAATTAGTACTTTTTTTTCCTGCCAGTGTAAAATTTAATTCAAATAGTTTTGTCTACATTTTATACTGTGTTTCTTTTAAGTTATGTACGTTACCATGTCTTCAAACTCTGACACAACCAGTTGAGCATTGGACTTAATACTTCAACTGGTCTCTTATTGGAGAGAGAAACACTTAAGAGTGTGATAGAGAAAGAAGAGAAATGGGGTAAATGTATGAAAAGAGAATAATGCAGCTGGGTTGGGTGCACTCTTTCACAGCTGCTGATAATAAGGAACCTGCTTTCTTTAATGCATCTCAGTTATGGTAAGTTCTGATCTTGTTTTATCCTTTCAACATGTTATTCTGAATCCTGGTATAGTACATAGTGTTTGGGTATAGTACTCATGACAACTTTGATGAACTTGTAATGGGTTGTTCTAGTTTAACAAATGTCACAAGTTCGGTACTGTGGGGGATGCAGTAGTGTTGAAACTGGTCCTATTGGGCTCGAATCCGGACTAAACTGGATGGTGAAAAAAAAAAGTGTTTTGGTACAGTAGTTACTGTTTTATTTATGTATTTCTGGGTATTTGTTCGTTTGTTTGTTCTGAAGATCCAAACCTTTATTTATGTTGGTTTAGCTCTTGTATGCATTGAGAGGATCAATAAAGCATATTTGTTGCTGTCTAGATTTGCAAAACTTATATCATGTTGTTCTTGTAAGGGAACAATATGGCACATCTTTTAGTGTAGAGTTGTAGACATATAACAGATCCTGAAGATATTATCTTTATTGTTTTAACTTTCATATGACAGGGTGGCAAGTGATTTTTGGATGAGATTTAGTTAGGTGGTAGTGTAAGGATTCATTAGCTTCCGATTCTGGCCTGGCAAAATATTCAGAACTGGTGTGGAGACCAGTCATTACCGAGGCCGAAACCTGCTGCGTGT
This sequence comes from Corrigiola litoralis, assembly GCA_901111285.1. Taxonomy (NCBI): domain Eukaryota; kingdom Viridiplantae; phylum Streptophyta; class Magnoliopsida; order Caryophyllales; family Caryophyllaceae; genus Corrigiola; species Corrigiola litoralis. The sequence goes on from CAAKMY010041288.1 coordinate 4,342, forward strand.
TTACTTCTTGCAGCAGTCATGGCAACCTTATTACATTCCGAATCGAGGCGCTTGTATTCATGGTGGTGGGACAGTCACAATAGCCCCAAGAATTCGAAATGGCTTCAGGAAAATCTTACAGGTATTGTCTACATCAAACTGATTTACTTTTGCAGTCATTGTGCCTGTTATGGTGTTTTCTCTGTGAATGTTAGCATGCTGGCATTGATTGCAGGAAGTGTGAAACTTGTATTGGAAGTGTTTAAATGCAGAATATTTGGCTTGTCGTTCTTTGATCTTGGTCATTCTGAATGATATCGTGATTTGTGTGCTTGATTCCATCACAAGCATGAAATTAATTCAATTTGAAATTAAGAGCTGCCAAATTCAAGTAATATTGTGGCCCCTTCAAGCCTCTCACCATCTTAGTTTATTTTTCGTGCCTGGTAAGACAATTTGTTTTGTCCATATGATCCACTTAGGTATAAACAATGATAACAAAGGGGAGAAGGAATTCAAACCTCTAACCTAAGTTCACAGCACCTCAGTACCTCTAGGCCAGTACCTCACTCGCTGTGCCTGGTAAGAAAACAAGTGTTGAGGAGATTTGTTTTGACACAATCATGTAATCTGGTGGTCATTAAGGTCTTTGAAATACTCTTTAAAGTGGGATATCGTGCGGTCGTGCCGTCCTAGTCATTATATGTGTTGGGTCTTTTGGTAGTAAAGTGAGTCTTTTGGAATTTCTGAGACTACAACTTTATGTGAGCAGTATCACTAATCCATCCTTTATTTCACTGCTTTTTCTTTTGCATTATTAATATTTTGCTTCACTTTCCCTAGTATATGCGTACATGATGTTAAATGCATATAGAATTATAATCACGAAGCTTAAGAAATGCTGAACACAGATTTATTAGACGAGTTTTGATTCTTGTTATTACTTGCACTTCGTTTTTCTTTCTATCCAGCTTTGATTAGGTGTCAGAAACAAAGACTAATGGAATTTACACTATTATCATGAATATTGGATAGATGCAGCACTTTATGTAACTACAGGGATCAACTAGAAGCTAAATAGATTTTTTTACAAATGTTGGGAGCAGAGTTCTATTCGATATTGTATTTTACTTCTGTGCTGCTTTGCTTTGTAAAAGTAAAGAAGGCCACAGGTAGTTACTTTTAAGTCAGAACTTTGTTTGTTTATTTACTTTATGTGTTTGAACAGATATGGATGCCAAAGTGAAGGCAATGATCAAGCTTATAGAAGAGGATGCTGATTCGTTTGCTAGGAGGGCTGAGATGTACTATAAGAAACGACCAGAGCTTATGAAACTGGTTGAGGAGTTCTATAGAGCTTACCGTGCATTGGCTGAAAGATATAATCATGCTACTGGAGAACTCCGCCAGGCACATCGGACTATGGCACAAGCATTTCCTGATCAAGTACCTTTTGTATTGGCCGATGATGCAGCCTCTAGCTGTGAGCCAGATACTCCTGAAGCACCACATCCACTTCATTCATTTTTTGATCCTGATGTTCCAGGCCAATCAACCACAAGTTCAAAAGGGCCTTTAATCGGCAGAAAAGGTTTGAAACAGCTTAATGATATGTTTCAATCAACTGAAGTTAGGGCAGAAGAGTTGAGTTCTTCAGATGATAGGACTAAAGGTGGCAAAAAATTATATGAAGAGGGATCTCAGCTGTCAACAGAGAATCAAAAGTTGAAGAGTCAGATTCTTGATGAATCGGAGCGAGCCAGTAAAGCTGAAACTGAACTTCAAACCTTAAAGCAAGCCCTTGCTAAGCTTGAAGCTGAAAGAGACGCCCTTTTACAGCAATATCAGCAGGCCTTGGATCTATTATTCAACCTAGAGAAAGATCTCAGTCATGCTCAAAAAGATTCCAGAAATCTTGATACGCTAGCATGTGAAGCAAGGACTGAAATTCAAGCAATACAAGAATCCCGTTTAGAGATGGAAGCTGAAAGAAAAACTAGTTTACTGCAATACGGACAATGTTTGGAAAGATTGGCTGCTGTTGAGAGTTTGCTCTCCGAGGCTCAGGAAGATTCAAAGGAATTGAGTGTTCGAGTTGCTACAGCAGAATTGGAATCTGAATATGTCAAGAAAGAGCTTGCAAAATTAAAGGCTGAAAAAGAATCTTCAGAGCTTCTCCATAAACAGTCTCTAGAAAAGATTGCTGCTTTAGAAAAAAAACTTGCACTTGCTGAACACAGTCTGACACTGCTTACCTTGCAATCTGAAAAGACAGAAAGTGAAATTAAGACATTGGAGGAGGAAATCCAAAAAGCAAATGAAGCGAAAGATGTTGTGGCTGTCCGATATGAGAAGAGCTTGGAGACAATATCTGAACTTCACAGCAAATTGAGTGAAGCTCAGGCTGATAATAGCCGGCTGAAGTCCGAGATCTTGTTGGGCTCTGCTAAACTAAAGGGTGCTGAGGACCACTGTGTTCTATTGGGCAAATTGAATAAGTCTCTGCAGCTAGAGGCTGAGACTTTAGGACGGAAAATAGCGGCAGCAGATGAAGAACTTTCACAAAAGCAGGCTGAGCTTGAAAAATTGATGGTCAGTTTACAAGATGAGCACTCTCGATTTGTGCAAGTCGAGGCTAATCTCCATACTTTGCAGGATGTGCACTCACATTCCCAAGATGAGCAGCGAGTCCTGGCAATGGAGCTGAAAAATGGGCTCCAGATGATGAAGGATCTGGAGATGTGCAAAAGTGGTCTTGAAGTAGACATTCTGCGATTGAAGGATGAAAATGATACCTTGAATAATATTAATTCCTCCTCCTCTTTCTTTCAAAGAAATCTTCAAGAGGAGATGACGAGACTAAAGGAGATCAAGGAGAGACTTGAAGCTGAGGTTAGACGTCAGGCTGAGCAGAGTGACACCCTGCAGGTTCAGGTACAGAATTTGAAGGAAGAAATTGAGGGCTCATATATGCGATACCAGTCTCTAGTAAAGCGACTGGAGTCCGTTGGTTTAGATCCGCAGTGTCTTGACTCATCGGTTAAAGGATTGCAGGATGAGAATTTGAGGCTCAAAGAGTTATCTGAGAAAGATAGAGCCAATAGAGAAGGTCTTATCAAGAGGTTACAAGATATGGAAGAAATTCTTAGAAAGAACATAAATTTGGAGAAGTCCTTGTTGGAGGTGACTGCTGAGCTGGAAATATCAAAGGCGAAGGTCAGTGGTTTGCAGGAGTCTTGCCATGGTCTGAATGAAGATAAGTATTCCCTTGTGACTGAAAGAACTGCGCTACTTTCCCAGTTACAGATAGTGACCGAGACTATGCAAAGTTTACTAGAAAAGAACACTTCATTGCAAACTTCCCTCTGTGCTGCAAGTGCTGAACTGGAGGGTTTAAGAGAAAAATCTAAGGGTCTAGAAGATTTCTGCAAGCTACTAACCAGTGAAAGATCTAATCTCCTGGCTGAGAGAAGTAGCCTTGTTTCTCGATTGGAGACTGTGGAGCAGAAGCTGGAGGGACTGGAATCGAGATTCGCTAACTTAGAAGACAAGTATTCTGGTCTTGAAAAAGAGAAACAGTCGACACTGTCTCAAGTAGAGGAGTTGAGGATTTCACTTGACGTCGAAAAAAAAGAACGTGCATGCCTTGTGCTGACAACTGAGGGAAGACTATCAGGTATGGAGGGCCGCATACAGGACCTGCAAGAAGAAAATAAGTACAGGAAAAAGGAATTTGAAGAGCAGCTAGAAAAATCTGTCAATGCTCAGGTTGAGATTTTCATCTTGCAGAAATTTGTTCAAGATATGGAAGACAAGAACTATTCTCTTTTGATTGAGTGCCAGAGGCACATTGAGGCAGCTAAAGATTCTGAGAACTTGATTACAGAACTTGAGAGTGAGAACATGATCCAGCAAGTGGAAGCGGAGTTCTTGTTGGACAAAATTGACACACTGAGGGCAGGAATATATCAAGTACTGAAAGCCCTGAAGATTAAACTTTGTAGTGAATCTGAACCTGAGCAGAATTTTGTTCTATGTGTACTTGCAAAAATTAGAGATATTCAACTTTCTTTGTCAGAAAGCAAGGATGAAAATCAGCAGCTTTTGGTTGAGAAGTCCGTTTTATCAACACTACTTGGTCAGCTTCATTTTGACTTTGCAGAGCTCTCATCTAGGCAGACAGCCATTGAGCAGGAATCTGTAGTGTTGGCTCAACAGCTTCTAATGGCAGAATACGAGAAACATCAGCTTGAAGAGAGGAGCAGGCTGCTGAATGTGGATATCAATGACAGAGAAAAACGGGAAGAGGCATTGAGGGCTGAAGTTGAGAACCTCTATGTGAAGCAAACTGAACAGCAAGGGGCATATGTTACACTTCAGGAGGAAAATTTAAAAGCTTCTCAAAAAAACAGATCTTTGCAGGAGGAGCTTCTGCACATCAAGGAAGAGAAGGCCCTATTAGAAGAAGAAACCAGTGAAATTCTTGCCGAAGCTTTTACCCTCAGTGTTCAGTCTGTGATCTTGAAGAGCTACACAGTTGACAAAGCTTTGGAATTAGACGAAATCCTTGACTACAAGAATTCCCTTGTCAAAGCTTACAGGGAACTTGAGAATGAGGCAATTCGGTTGGAGGATAAACTGCTGGTAAAAGATTTGGAGAATTTGGTTATGAAGGCATCGATGGAGAAGTCGGAAGAGAAGCAGCTTGAACTCATTGCATGTAATCATGAGTTGAGACTTCAAATATCAGGTGAGAAGGAATTAACGAGACAGAAAGAAAGAGAACTTTCAGAAGTCGAGATGAAATTGAAGTCTAAAGAGGATGTAAACAGAGAATTGTGTAGTACAATTCAGTGTCTTGAAAACGATCACAAAGATTTAGAGGTGCAGAGAATTGTTTTAGAGGAACAGATAGTTGAACTCTCTGGACATAATAAATCTCAGGAGAAGGAACTTGTACATTTCCGAGAAGCTAATGACAACTTACAGTCTGAAGTAGGTAAATTACATGAAGAAATAGAAGAATGTAAGATCAGAGAAGTGATCTTAGCTTCAGAGTTGCATCAGAGAAGCAGTGAATTTGAACTCTGGGAGGCTGAGGCTGCATCCTTTTATTTTGATCTTCAGATTTCCTCTATACGTGAAGTATTGTTTGAAAACAAAGTTCATGATCTTGGTAGCTTGTGTGAGGGCCTTGAAGAGGTGACTAGTAGAAGAAGCGTAGAGATAGAGAGGATGAGAGGAAGAGTTACTGACCTGGAATGTGAAGCTGAAGCACTCAAATCCCAGCTGACCACATGCCTACCCCTTATAGCCTCTCTCAAGGATAATGTTGCATTGATTGAGAAAAATCCGCTCTTGCAGTCAAAGCTACATGCTGTGGCCACTACAGACCAACAGGTGATCATTGTTCACCTAACCCCTCTTTTTCTTGTCCTTCTCTTCATCAATATTAACTTATGGTCTCAAATTGAAATGAAGGTTGCTCTGAATTGGCTGCTAACAAATAGAATTTTTGTAGCTTAGTGAGACTTAACATTGGCATATAGTATAACATAAACGTGAATGCCTTGAAAACTTTTTTTATTACGTACTGATAGCTGGAGTATGTCAATAGAGGTACTAACTGGTGTATTTCACTATTTAAGATGGTAGAACTCAGGTTTACCTATTGAGGCGCATAAATGTTGTTTTCTGTTTTCTCTGTGTGCGTTTATTCATTGTCTTGGAGTGCAATGCATATTTGCGAGGGTAAAAATGTATTACTGCAGTTCCAGTTGCAACAATAGAAAGAATATTGGTTTATTGTCTTTTTTCTTTTAATAATTTACAACTGGTTACTGTAGCTCATTATTACAAATAAGGGTTTTCTAAAGAATACACCCTCCATTTCAAAAAGATAGAACACATTTATTTTGACCTTGCTGAGTTAAAAATATTTGATATCTTCATTGTTTTCTTCTTGTTGACGAAGAAATTTTCACTTTTATTATTGTGATTTGCAGTTGTAGTCCAATAAACATCAATGACCAACCGAGTGTTTTTTTGTAAAAAGTACCATTGTTATCTGTTTCATAGAGGAACCGATGTTTGACATAAATAGCTCTTACTTCTCATGAGATCTTCATATATCTTGTCAAACGATAGTAGGAGTGCAAATTTGAAATATTGGTGTCATCACATTGCTTTAGTGTGGCATGTCTAAACTTGCATGTAGTACCATCTTGTGGATAACTCAATGTGAAATCTTGTATGCAGGATAATTCTGACTTGACAGAGGAAAGTTTAACATCCTTAGATGGCTTGTCGGAGCTGCAGATATTGCAGGCTAGAATCAAGGTGGTAGAGGACATATTGGAAAAAGAAAAGGTAATGGCTTCTATGCAGGAACGTGTGAATGCCGATGTTAGACTTGAAGCTGCACTGAATGAAATCCAAGACCTGAAATCAAGTATCAATATGACAAAGCAAGAGGAACATCGGTACAGTGTGCGGGAGTCTGTTTCTGAAACTTCTGAAGCCAAAGCTGGGGCAGAGATGAAGGATATTCCTCTAGACCAAGCTTCCGGCCGTTCATTCCATGGCCACAGTCAAAGAGGTAGCGCTGCATCTGATGATCAGATGCTTGAGCTCTGGGAAGCAGCAGAGCAGGATTGCAGCAATGATCAACTTATTAGCGAGGTGCAAGAACAAGGAACTGACACAGTAGAGGATGAAATTGTGTATGTGCGGTCTGGGGTTGTCGATCAAACTAGTTATAATCCTACTCCTGAATCTCATTTTGAGAAGGAATTAGGGGTTGACAAGCTGGAGGTACCAACGGAAGCTTCTCAGTCGCATAGAAAAGGAAGCAATAAAAACGTTTCGGATAGACTTGCTTCTGATGCACAGAAGTTGATGACCTTACAAGTCGCTGTCCAGGAATTGAAGAGGAAAATGGAACCAAACAAGAGGACAAAAGCTGAAGATGCTGAATATGACGCCTTGAGACAACAGTTACAAGGAGTTGAGAATTCTCTTGTCCAATTAATGGAGAGGAATACTGAGTTGTTGTGGACAATCGAGGAGAGTTCTGTTAATTTGGATCCGAGGGCAGAGGGAAGTTCAGATGAGGCTGTGAACATCTGGCAAAGGAAAGCTTCAGTACAAGCACGGACAGAGACAGAAAAAATTGGGAGATTGGAGTTGGAGATGCAGAAAATGCAATATGCTTTATTAAGATTGAAGGATAAAAAGAACAGCAGAAGCAGGGATGGTGTTTCCAGAAGCAGTGCATCTCTTTTGTTGAGGGACTTCTTCTATAGTCGTGGCCGAAAGAGTAAAAAAAATAAGAAAAATCGATTTTGTGGATGCTTGAGACCCGCATTAGTTAAATGCTGAGGTACATTGTGCTGAGTTTGCATTGCACTTCTATGTCCGCTATATTGAAGGTAGCTTTACCTAGGATTGTCTAAAATTTCTAGTCTTATAGAGAATGTAACTACTCCGTACAAGTCAACAGAAATTATGCTGCTCTAATTACATTCAACTTGGACTGTGTACAACACTTTTTCTTAGTTTAAGATTGAATAAGTTGATGTAGTTATTCCCATTGCAAATTCTAAATAAACGCAATCATGTATTTCCTTCTTGTTTGATACTACTATGCTATGAATCATTTCTCGAAACTAAAAACAGTTGCTCAATGAATATTAATTCACTGCGCAAAATGCATTTAGCACCAAAATCTGGGAGATCCAAACAGGACAAGAACTGATGAATAGGTTAAGAGTTACTTGTACGCTTCTACTATGTGACAATTAAACGAGATCCTGATTTATTCGCATTATTCTCATATGTAGCCTATAAAATGTTGTTTATGATAGAAATTGAATAGATCCAAAAATGTATATAAACTATGTTTTCAGCCCATATTTCACACCACTGTGACAAAAAAAAAAAAAAAAGGTTACAAAACTCAAAACTGACTAGGATTGCATAAAGCCAGCCCGAACCAACCAACAACCAACCTTGGGCCTAGGCTCTACCCATAGTAGCGGCCATATATAACTAGGCTCAGCTCGTTCGTCTCCTACTTATCTGTGTAATAAACAAAAAGCGACTATAGTGTACGACGTAT
>CAAKMY010041299.1:0-12693 GCA_901111285.1 Corrigiola litoralis
TGGGCCAGCGGTCCAAGTTCCCGGGCCAGCGGCATGGCCCGGTTTTTCAGCCCGTTTGCTTTATTTCCTATAAAATAAGGTGGCGACTCAAAAGTTCGGAAAATACGTCATTGTCTTAAGGATCATAAAACCCGGGGTCCTTACAAAAGCTTATAGCTTATACTACCCTAAGTCTCCTTAGGGCCTTAACCAAACCTCATTTTTCTATTATTTCCTCTGGTTCTACACTTCTACTTCTTTCACATGTTTAAGTTACGTGTATTATAGCATAAGACTCTTTTCCCTCTATATGTCTTAAAATAGAGCATGTTTAGAGTGATCACTATGACAGATGTGCAAGATAACGAATCTAGATCTCAATATATTACGGTGCTAGATATGATTTTTATGTGTTAGAATACATTTATATTGTTAGTCTAGGGAGATGAAACGAGCAGGAACATGCATGGTTCTTTATACTTCAACTAACTCTCTCTCTCTCTCTCTCGTAATGTCGCTTCAAACTCCAATCTTTGGTTCACACACCATAGGATCAGTCATCAACATTGGTGTGGAGCAATTTTATCTATTTCATTGCTAGCTAAGATCCATGTCACATAATATGTCTTGGCCCGCAACACAAACTCTAGCCAATTCCATCTTTTTCTCTTTCCTCCTTCACTCTAATCTTTCAGTAAGTGTACCTATCCCAAGCGCATTCTCTTTAATGAGAGATAAAAGATGCACATAAGGGGTAATCTTTAGGGACTGGAATAGAACTCATTTACGACGATGGACTATGCATGGTGTAATGATGTTATCTGATTCTCTTAATCGAAGGAGATCACAATAAGCTATCATTATTTCGTTATACCTTTTCTTAGTAACTTAACGGCATGATTTATTATCTGGAAGTGCATTGTTTTATTGAATTGAATTTGAACATTTGGATTTTGTATCATTGAATTGAATTTAAAAAAAAAATCGATTGAAAATATACAAATAAAATTTGGACTTCCGAAACTTAACTTATGTGTTATCTGCTTTATTTACTCCCTGGATTTTTCCATATTTGGCTTCTGTTGCGTAAGCTATCAACTTCAAAATCTTCCTTCTTATTATTTGTTAATTCTCTGAAAAATATTTATTGCTTCTGACTTTTTCAGGGCAATGAGAAGTGTATCAAGTCTGCAGAGTTCTATTTATACGAGCAGGAAGAGTTATGTTTCTATGATGTCATGATAAGAGGTCGTCAAAGGCAAGAAATTGTGATAGGCTATCGCCTAGCTGATTCAGATCATGCAGTAATTAATCCTTTAAGTAAAGCAGAACCTAGAAAGTGGTCTCTCGATGACGTCTTTGTTGTCATCTGTCGGAGCTGACGCAAAGACCTTCATGCTTGCTGGCCACATTATGCCCGACTTTTCTCTTGGATCCACCAGTTGAAGAACGGATATATCAACATGTCTGAGCATTGTCGAACCTCTAAATGAGAAGCAACTTGGCCCTTGTACTGCAAATGTAAAAAGACAATCCACAACACGTATTGCAATGCCCTTTTTTAGTCATTGGCCGAATTAGACTAAGGCGGAGACAGAAAAAGCATACTGCAAAGTGTGCTCGCATCTGCCCCTGCAGCTGATTTTGTAGTTCTGAAGTTCTATAGAAGTTACCTTCTTAACCGGATGTTTAGCAGGTAAATATTCTGAACAAATGTGATCCACTGATTCATGGTGATTTAATAGAAGAGAGTAGAAGGCCGGTTCTCATTGTACTCTACTTTTTATTCCTTGGGTATTTTCATATCATTGACCAACTTTACTAAAAAATTATGTAAAACACATTTGGTCTGCTTGAGATTCAATGAGCGTATCATCTATCCAATATCTAATGGCAAGGAATCGATGTATCAAATATTAACTATAAAGGGCTCGTTTGGTTGAGAGGGTGTAATATAATCATCATTATATCTTACTTAACACAAAATAAAGGGGAAAGGGAGATATGAAATTAGGAGATGTAATTATCATTACAAGGTCATAGCTCCCTCTACATTAACTTGGATAATGCTCAATGTTCAAGCTAAAGTCATGTTATTACCATTACATGAGTAGAAGTAATCAATTACATCACTGTCCATGTTAGTCCCCTCTCTCCTTTATTTCCCCCTCAATTTTAAGGCTAAATAAGATGTAATGGTGATTACATTACTCCATATCAAACATAGCCAAAAAGTTTTGGGAAAGATGGTCCACGTTCATATTTGACTTGGGCTTGCAAGAAACTTGTGTTAATTTAGCTTGTATATAGCTTATCTATTTTTATTATAAACACTAGTTTAAGACCACGTGCCACTATGGCACAGTTTTGTAGATAATACTGTAATTTGACGATAAAAATATTCATTGTAATTTTGAAGATAGAGTTTAATTACTTCAAACATACATATAATATAATTTTGATTTAAATTTAAATTTTATTTCTAGAATATAATACTAACATCTTACAAAAAACTTTTAAGTGAAGTAAAATAATTATGCATATAACAAATCAATTAAGAAAAGAAAACAAAATTATAAATTGATGTGAAAGCATGTGTAACCCACTCATAAGCAAAACATTGATGGGAAAGAAAAAGGCAAAAGAAAATGTGTAGTACCTTTGGAAAAATAAATATTATAGCGTATTATTTCTACATATAAATGATAATTATGAACTAAACTTTTGAGATCGAACAGATGAAGTTGATTGGCTCAATCGAACCTGGGTCGGGCCTAGTCACCGGTCACCTTGACCCATTTTTTTCTTGGGGGGGGGGGGGGTGACAGGGAGTGAGCTTGATGAATTCTTGTGGTGGTAGACATGTCATGTTCCTCAGAGACTGTTTTTTTTAGAGTTGATATTTGTTTTCTCTTTTGCTTTATCTACTGGGTATCAATGCTCCTATATAAATCTGACGACTATTCATGTGTCTCTGTGTTGTACAATAGTGTACTAAATATCCATGGAATTTTCTTGAGCTGACAAGAAGCATTTATTCAGTTCTCTTTGTGGGAGATGCCTCAATACAAAATATATGTTGTGTTGATCGAGGAAGCTGCTCCTTATGTACTTGATTGTCAGAACTTCAAAGGAGATACTTCTATATGATGTTTAATACGATGCTAGAGTATACTCCCTGCCCCGTCTTTCACTTGTTTAAGTTTCACTTATGTCTAATTTCTTAATCCGGGATGTCAATCTGTCGGTTATGTTTCTAGTCTGATCAGAACCTTAGTCCTTTATCTCTACAGAACTTGTTCCTCCACAAGTTTAATGAGTTTCCAAGTGAATTCTCCCATATCTACTTCAGTTGTAGAATTTGTTCCTTTTCTAAGTGAAAAATTTGTGACAAAGAACCTTGCATTTCATTTCAAGTGACATGTTGTGACTTCATTCATTGCAATGTAATTAATATATATCCTATTAAGAGTTTTTATAAGTAAATTGCAGCAGATTAGTCTGTAGTTATCATGTCAAGTCCTACTAGAAGATACTGTGTATTTCAATAATTGCATTTTGATGGTTTCTGAATCTTGGTGGAACCTTGGATGTCAAACTGCCACATCTCATGCTTGCAAAATTGTTGTTCTGCAAATTTTTGCAACACCGAATGTGCTATGTCCAATGACAATCAACTAGCATTGGCGTAATTATTTCTTATTCATCTTTTCAGTGTATCTTCTGCAGATACGTAGCCATGCTCAGAAATATTTTTTGAAAGTTCAAAAGAACGGTACAACAGCTCATGTGCCACCACCTCGGCCTAAGAGAAAGGCTGCTCATCCTTATCCTCAAAAGGCACCAAAAAATGGTTTGTATAAGTGACTGCAAGTGTTTAGTATGGTGGATGATGCTATTTAATTTTAAATTACTGATTTACTAGTTTGGTGACGAATGGCAGTGCCTGTGCTATCACAAATGGCTATGGCATACTCTACTTCCTTCAATTCTATTGCAGCTGGGTATCCTGCTTGGGATGATAGTTCAGTTCTTATGAACCCTACGACAAGTGGAATTGTGCCGTCTCAGGATGATTACAATCTCAATATGGCAGAAGGCATGTGTAGTTTTTTCCTTCTTTGTTATTTTACCCCTGTTTACAACTTACAAAGACATCATAAAGGGAAATATCATCATTACCTTGTAGCCTGTGGGAGATATGCGAATTCAAGTTCCACATGGAAGTACCAACTCCAAACTACTTACCTCAGCCACCCCTCCCCCAGCCCACAGACATGTCAAAAACGAAAGAAAAGACATAAAAGACCACCTCAGAAAGGGTTTATAGGAGGAAGAAGAGGTTTATATACATCAAGAAAAAGATTAATGTTTATGTGAGTACCCTTTGAGAATGAACTTGCCGTCTCTTGATGTGTGTGTTTTTTATTCAGTTGATGCTGGAGCAAAGGGTTTAACGAGAATTACTGGCGACACTGTAAGTGGAATTGGGAACTCAAGTCGACTGATACCAGCTTCTGAGTTACCAACGCAAGGAAATAGCTCTGCACCCCATGGTGAGCTTTCTTTTAAGATTATCCTAACCCATCAGTTGGTCATAAATCTATGTACAATTCACAGAAGAGCTTTTTCTTCATGCAGCCATGCCAATTCACTATATATTGATATTCACTGCTTGGTTAGGTTATGCTGATTATCTTCTAATTTTATGGCAATTGTTTTTTTTGTTCATATTTGAATGCCTTTTCTTCTTTTTTTTTTTTTTTTTTTGAAGAAACACAATTGAGCTTTATAGACTTACATTACTACTATAGTTTGAGATATCTTATTAGATGCAGTTCAGTCATTCTAAGTTCATGCTAGTTGATTGGTGTTGATTTTGAATGTCATTTCAGGTTTACCAGATTTTGCAGAGGTTTATAGCTTCATAGGGAGTGTTTTTGACCCGGACACGAAGGATCAGGTAGAGAAGCTGAAAGAAATGGACCCAATCAATTTTGAGACAGTAAGTTTTACTCAATTTATCATTAATATGTATGCTTTAAAAAATTTCATGAGCTCCATCAAATAGGATAGAAACACAGGTAGGAATGCACAACCGGGTTTTGTTCTACCATGTAGACCTAATGTTTTGTGAATCATAGGAAATATATTGATAATCGATGACCTTCAGATCAACTAGACACAAGCTTTTTCAAACTTCTCTCCAGGTGTTTGATATTTGTGATGTTTTGACCGAACTGTATGTATTGAACAAGGATGCCATATTAGAAGTTCTTAACAATTAGATGTGTAAAATATACTCTGGCAAATGCGAAAAGGTTTGTTGTCAGATGCTTTGAACTCTGTTAAAAGGAGACAGCTTCATGATGTTCATAAGCATGCAGCATTACCAACTGCTAGGGGCATGATGTCTTGATTGCTGGTTTATTAAATGGAAGTATTATGGATTTTAGTCTAGATTTCAAAACTAGAGACACATTTGCACATCAATGGTTTCATTTACAGTGCTCTCTCACCTAAGTGTTTAAGCTACTCTATTTTGAGTGGTTGAGTGTGCTGCTCCATTCCAATTCTTTAACTCTTTCTAAAAGGTGTCTGTTCATGTTTGCAGGTCTTGTTACTGATGCGAAATCTCACTGTGAACCTTTCTAGCCCTGATTTTGAGCCAGTTGTAAGTCATCTTTCAGATATATTTTCAAAAATCGTTTCAGATATCTTTTACGACATAGATTCAAACATTTGCACAACATGCTTGTTGTCATACTTGGCCGTGGTGCTAATGAATGATAACTTTCCTCATAAATTATTGAATGTTTGCTGTTTTTTTTCCTTTCCACATCTCGTTGAAATGCAGTAAGGAGTTTGAAACATCACTGCAAACTACTAAAGTAAGTTTCTGTAATTTATAAGGTATTGTCAAGTAGGAAAAGAATTTGTGATCAAGGGATGTGACGATTTCTGGTTGAAGAATAAGTCAATAGTTGAAAAATGATTTTGATTGTTAAATTGGTAAAGGTAGGACTATATATGCTCCTCAATAAGGTCCTTGTGCATGTAATAACTCATCTGTCGCTCCTGACTGCAGAGGATGGTCCTGTCTTCATATGAACTTACAACCAAAACTGTAGCTTCAGTGGATGCTGCCGAAAACCAGGCAACTGATGTGTCTTGTTGAGCTGGAAGATATTCCTCTTAGAGTCTTAGTATACCGTACAGTGTGATATACTTGACTGATATATTAATGTCCCAAGGATTTTTTGGCTTCCAAATTCATGCTGTTTCCACGATCCACATCTCTGGGCTTGCCTGGGGGAGAGAAAGTGCACTGCCTTGTATCCCCGCTTCATAGCTTGCTCACTGCTGCTTGGAGTTCTGTGATGCAAAAAACATCAGCGCAATAGATTGCCAAAGGTGCCAAATACACTCCATTTTGGTTTGAACAAATATAGGCTTGTTTTCTTCATCTGGCTGGTTGGTTGTCCAATCTAAGAGCTGATAATGTGTGTATTTTCCAGTAGTGTAACCCTTGATCTCTTTACTTCTCCTCTCCTTCACAATTTTGGGGATTTCATTTCACAAAATATTGTATACTCCGTATGATACTGTAATTTTAAGGTTATTGTCAAATCTATGACCTTTCAGGGATTTCCATGAAATTTTGACATATTTTGCTGAACTTTTATACTACACCTTGTGTCTTTAAGGAATCTGTACGGGGGTTTTTGGAGCTCCATCACCATATAAGGACTTAAGGAGCTTCGAAGAGCCAGAAATCAGCCCTATCGAAAATTTTCTCTCCTTTTGGGTTTTACTGAATATTATAATGAGTTGGCGAACTTTACATCTTAGGTCCAAAAGAAACAATGCTAAGTCGATCTGTAATAGTAAAAGAAGTTCTTCAAACATATGCTGCATCATCTCAAAAATGTGAAGTGAATAGGATTATCCATTCGGCTGGTTGATGTATCCCAAGTTTTGCTAGGAAATCCTTTGGCATGTTGTACCTGAAGATTAAGCTTAATTAGTCAAGGACAGCTGCGCTTTACTGCCTGAGTGCCTGAGCCACATCTTCATCTTTTACCAGCAAGTTTCATCTTAATGGAAACAAATGTTGTCACATGAACGCACTGGAAAATGGATGTAGTATATGTTGCACATTGTATTTGAATCTAATCTTGAACTGTTATTGTTGTTTACAGAATATATTTGAATGTAATTACCAGGAACAGAACTCTGAAGTCTTGGTGCCAGACAGCAGGAGTGAACTCCCTATCCTCCTAGTGAACCATAAGTCCATAACAGATGTTCCACTTTTGAGTATTTACATGTACACTTTTCTAGTTTCAGGAGAGCTTTAACTTTGGTTCTGGCAATAGTTGCCTTCGCCAAAAATGTCGGTTGATTGTTTCCGACAGCTCTTTCCATGAATTTAAAACTTTAGATCACTGCTTTACATGAATGTACAGAGTGCCCTGATATATGGATCTCGCTGAAAAACTGCCTCCGACACACAATATACTCCCTGACCCCAAATCCACATCTACGACCGAAAGACCTGATATTGCTACCACCTGAAAGGTTTCTTACTGATATTCTGGATTCAATTGGACTTATCTGGGTTATTTTTTTTGCACCAGCGAATCCAAGTTGGTCAGTGGCGCGGAAACCAGATGTTTGGAGAACTTTACTACCAAGGTTTTGATCAGGATATATCCTCTCCAAACTTTCCACAGGTTTCTGATCTCCTTCAACCTTCTCCATTAAATCTCCGTCATCACTCAAAATATTTATCACTCTCTTGGCTTCATTGATCAGACCAATGGAACGCCATGCATCCGCAACTAGTTGGATGGTGCTGTCCTCAGGATGGACTCCATTGTCTTCCATGGCGTGTAGCAATTCCTCTCCCTCCCAGGGCTGTTTAGCTTCACTAAAGCCCCAAATCAAGGTTTCATAGGTTTTCAGGTTGGGCGATATCCCCATCCCACACATCTTGTCATATACACTCATAGCGTATCCCATTTTCCCTGCACTGCACCAACCACTGATGATGGTAGTGAAAATTACGACATTTGGATGAACGCCTGATTTTACCATGGTCGTCAGGAGTGATTCAGCCTTCTCAGGTTCACCAGCTCGTACATAGCCTTTCGCAAGGATGCTGAATGCATGTATGTCGGGTTTTATGCCGGCCTTTTCCATATCACCAAACATGTCCTGACATTTCTTCATAAGTCCCGCTGAACTCCAGGCATTCATGATTGTGCTAAATGTTACGACATCTGGTTTAACTCCAAACTCTTCCATCAAAGTCAATGCCTGTCAGGAAAGAAAGAAGAATAATAAGATGAAAAAAACGATTTATCATGCCAGACTTGCCAGCAGAATGCACGGGAAGTTGAGATCTGATGACCACAATGTACTAATATAAAAGTAGGCTATTCTATAATCATGGAACAAAATGGCTCAAAATCTTAGAACTCCAGAATAGAGGGAAAACATAGTCAAAACTCAACTACAACTAAAAGAATTTGTTGCTTGACTACAGTGAGTATTTCGAAAGAGTAGAATAGTTGAACTCATAAAAGAGTCGAAAATGGAAACTTGCCATGAGAGATACAGATTACAGACAATAAGACAATACAAATTCTGGTAACAAAGGAAAATGTTTACCTCGTCAACACCATCAGTATCCATCGTGTCTAAAAATCCTTTCACCAGGGAGTTAAAAACAACAAGATTTGGGACCAACCGAAGATCCTTCATCCGATAAAGAAACCGTAATGCATCAGCCATATTCCTCTCGGAACAATAGCCACTAATGATGATGCCACATGTCCTCTCATTAGGCTCGACTTTGTTCTTCTGCATTTCATGTATTATTGCTTCAGCTTTACTAGTCTCTCCACTCTGTGCATATGCCCTTGCTAAAGTGTTGAAGGTGACAACATCAGGTTGTAGACCAGCGGCCACCATTTTATATACTATATTCCATGCTTGATTAATATTTTTTTTGCACCAGGCTCGCACTAGAATATTGTAAGTCATGTCATTTGGTTTGACATTTTCCTCTTCTGACATTAGCTGTAGTAACTTCAATGACTCTTCAGGCTTGCCAACAAGCCCATAACCTTTTATTAAGGTATTGAAGGTACTTGTGGTGGGTTTGCAGCCATTTTGCTTCATCTTGTTGAATATCTTCATGGCTCCTCTCATGTCACCAGCTTCACAATAAGCATTTATGGCAGCATTGAAGAATATTGAGTCAGGTTTCATACCCTTCTTCTCCACCATAGATATGAGAGAAGGAATAGATCTGATCTTCTTTTGGGCAGTGAGAGCAGCTAATAGTGTTGTGCATGTCACAAGAGTTGGCCTATGTCCCTCTTCTGACAAGCTCTCAAAAATAGCAAAAACTTCTTGGGGTTTTCCCTTCTTTACTAACTTCGTCATCAGTTTTGTTCTCGATAGAACTGTGTGACAACTGCTGTTCCCCAAGCAGACAAGGCAGCTTTTGCCAATTGGAACATCGTCAGAAGTAGAAGTCGGATACACTTGATCCTAAAAAAATACCAACAAAAAGAAATAATATTAGCCAAGCTATGCCTATCAATCTGTGCTGTTGAGAACAGCAAACTGTGATCCCACATGGTTGCCAAATGCCAATATTCTTTGTATGTGACAATTGCATGGATGAATATGCATAGTGTGATTCTAATACCATGGTCGGTTGAGCTCGAACCCATTTCTCTCTTGAGCTTGCTTTTCCTTTCCGCTTTTCCATGCAGGAATATGAGCCCTCCCCTGCTACAACACTATCTTCCTCTTTTTACCTACTGAGTGCTTGATCAACCTCTAAGCCCGAAAAGACGTACCATGGGAATGACCGATGCCTTCATGCCCGAGGCAGATACAATTGGATCATGGCATTATCGTTGATGTATCACCCGATATCCAATAAGCTGCTGTCATGGAGCCCAAAATACAGTGCATTGTTCAGTTTGTCATAATTGAAGTTTCAGGCATTATAACTTCTTTAGTTACAGGAACTTCATCAAACCAGTAACCTTTGTTCTCTGAATTTAGCCTAAGATGTCAAATAACTCAGCAAGCTTAAAAGCTAAATTGGAGCAAGAGGTAGTAATCTGAAAATTAGCACATGCTGTCAAGGCCTACATTAACGGACTCCACTCTGATAGCAAGTAAAACAGGGAATACTAACCCATTTCGCTACCCTTCTTTCTCTTCTATATATAACCTATGTTCCTTCTTTAATCAAGGCCTACTGAATTCATTCTCTCTTGGTGTACAGCTAACAACAGCTGACAAAACACCTTCTGGCCTTCTCAAAAATCACTTAACTGAGGTTGATCGCAACACTCAATTTCCTAATTTCCAAGATCACGTTCTATTGATAGAAGTTCTAGTTCTGTATGGATACTTATTCAAGATAAAGATAGATGGTTGCCTTCTCCATACAACAAATTTGACATATAACAAACATTAGGCTCCAATATCAGTAAAAAGATGACTGGATGAGAAAAATCAAACAGGATGCTGAATATGCTAAGAGGAGACCTTTTTCTACATTCCATATCAACATTGAGTTAGCATTACCATTACCAAGACTCCAATTTTAACCGAATACATAAAAGCTGCAATACATGTCCAGAAACCTATGTTGCACAATTGAGAATTTCAGCACAAGGTGTAGAGGACATGTGCAGTCATGCTTTCAGCTACATCCGACGCTAAATAGACCTCACGTGAGGGGCATATTACGATATAATCATTGATTGGGCTTAGGAACCACAACAAACCATACCATTATCCCTATATCACAGGGGTAGTGCTTCAAATGAACATAATTTTTCCCTAACGTTCTAGTTTGTTGGTAAATTCTTTTGCCTTAAGTAGCACAAACAGCCAACTCAAGTAATTTTTTGTTGATCAATCCTACAGCACTGATTCCCAAATAAACTAGGTGTTGGCCGTTGGCTTGTAGGACAAACATATATAGCAGTAAAAACTCCAAACAGTCCAGTGATCAGTGTTCCATCCTGTAGCATGCCATTTTAAATCAAAGCATACTATTACCATCACAATTCCAATATTTGCATGCTAAAAATTCGTAAAGAAAATCAAGACAATGAATAAAAAGATGTAATGAACCACCAGTATCTAGCAATACAAACAGCTGAAACAATAGTAAAAGCTTGAAAGAAGCAGAAATACTCATTTAAGCATCAAAATGCCATAACAAACATGGGTTTGAGAGTACATGAGCTCAAAGGCAGTACTTAACAAGTACCTCTGGCTACTAAAGGAGTGAAAGATTATGCAGAGGTGACTTGTTAACAGCTGAAAGAGTGAAAGCTGGGTGGTTGTTTAAGAGCTTAAGAAGAGAAAGTAAAGAGTATGTCTGTTGACTGTTAAGTGCAAATGTATAGATTCTTTAGAAGCAACTTTGTGTTATGACATGCAATAAGTAATCTTATCCACACATATTTCTGCTCCTCAGTTATTGGTGCACTGATATTCTACTGGCTGAGAATTTATGTTCAAGGAAATATAAAGTTTTGCTTTTTCAGTGGACATGCTGGAAGTAGGAAAATTTTGGGGGGCTGCTGTTATTTACGGTTATACAGTTAGACAAGTAGCTTGCATGGTTCACTTCTGTCTTCTAATGATGATTATCTTTGCCTATCCTTCATACACGTCATAGACTTCTGGGGATAAATGTAATGTACTTATATGCATATCATTTGTGGATAGGATTCCGTTGTTAAATTAATAAAAAGTAGTAGTTCACAACTCTTAAATTGGTGGGAATCCATATTATGTACGGAGTAATTTTTTATTGTTATGAACCATTGTTTTGCACAATATTTATACTTTCAAGTGGTTAAGTGAGTACGAGTCAATACTCGACCTTGACTACGTCATTCTTAATTAAAAAGAAAAGAATATATCGTATGATTATACAAACCCGTGAAGTCTAAATCTACAACACACGAAAAAAACCTCGTTTCGGTTCTGAAATGGAATCGAGCGAAAATTGGCGGAAGGCTTTCTGAACACATATAATGAAGAATGAAACTAGAAAATTGGGAAAAAAGTAGCCTAGATGTAGCCCAAACCATCAGTTTTGTCTATTATTCACATGCTCGAATCTAGCGATAAACATAAAGTAAATCTATCAAGACAAACGAATGATATTGCCATATGCTCCAATTATGCTCTAATATATCTTAGGAGCATGTTTGGTCACTTTCATAAATTTTTCCGGAAAATCAAAAATCTAACCAAAAAGCCGGTTTTCTTGGACTATAACCCACGAAAAAAACCTCGTATCAGCCCCGAAATGGAATCGGCCAAAAATTGGCTGGAAGCATCCTAGACACATATAATGAAGAATGGAACTAAAAAATTGACAAAAAGTAGCCTAGGCATAGCACAAACCATCGGTTTTGTCCGTTGTTCACATGCTTGAATCGAGCGATAAACACACCGTAAATCTATCAAGATGAAAGCATGGCAATGCCATATGTTCCAGTATACCCTAGGAACATGCTTGGTCACTTTCGGAAAGATTTTCCGGAAAACCAAAAATCGACAGAGAAACTGGTTTTTTGTGGACTATAACCCACGAAAAAACCTCGTTTCGGCTCATAAATGGAATCCGACAAAAGTTGGCGGGAGATTCCTTGA
>CAAKMY010041309.1:3263-14524 GCA_901111285.1 Corrigiola litoralis
ACCTAAGTATTAGTGGCAAGTCAGGTCGAATCCACTAGGAACGGTTGTTTACGCTATTTAATGTCACAATATAAAAGGGGGAATTTGTATTGGTTTAATCTATTATAATGAATAAAGATGGTATCTTTGATGTTTAACAATTAAAGGTAAGAACTTTGGTCACAGAACATGTTATCAAGTTATATGTCATTGATCATCGTTTCACACCATAGCATAATATTGTAAGCACTTTATTGTGGAATCACTAGTATTCCTATTCCTTCTTAGATCGAAGCTATTAATAACGTTCGTTGATTAAAAGCCCTAGTTACTAACTAATCTAGCCGTTCGGTCAAGATTCAAGTTATAACTGCATTAAAGTGAAAGGAATATCAATAAAGAATTGCAACATATATCGTTCGATTATATATTCAACAATTATGATAAATCTCCCTATCTAATTAATAACCACGTTCGTGAATCAATTAATCAAATAGTTGCTACTTAGGAATTATCAACCACGTTCGTGAATTAAACAATTCTAGCAATAGATTAATAACAAGTATAACTAGGTGATCAATCTAGCATGCAAGCATATTAATCATATAATAAAGCAATAGAGATTTATCAATACTTAACATTAATTATGCAAAGGATTAGAAATACACAATTAATATAACTCGAATACAAGTCTGAACCAAAGTAATAAGAGATTAGTTCTCCATAAACATAATAAACTTCAAGTCTTGAGAATAGGCTACGAGAATAATGATAGAGTTATTAAACTAGGTCTAAAAAGTCTCTTAAATAGCCATGTCTCCTAGAGAGATTAGGAAACTAAAGTCATCCGGTATACCCAGGTTAAAATAAGGAAATTAAGGATTCGGTAAATTCGCGACTCGCGAAAAATACTCGCGACTCGTGAATTTGCTACTGGAAACCCGCTGCAGAATTTTAGTTTTTCGCGACTCGCGTAGATGTTTTCGCGACTCGCGAACCCGAAACTGCACTGCTCGACAAACTTCAAACGATCATATCTCACTCGTGTCTTGTCCAAATTAAACGTATAATATACCGTTGGAAAGCTAACATAATAAATTTTACTCTCCAATTGGATTTACTACAAAAGCTATTTTTGTTCAAATGATATAGCCGATTAAAGTTACTCATTGTTTTAACTCTTGCTTCTCTTCATCGAATCTTCTCCTATTGGCTTCACATCATCTTAGAACACTCAAATTCCTATCAATAAGCACAAATATGAATAATAAGGGAATCATGACATAATGACATCCAAATGCGCCTTAAAGTAGAGTAAATAACATATATTACGCACTACACATATGTGCGTATCAAACTCCAAAGTCAACCAATCCTTAATACAAGGCATTAAATACTAAATACCAAAATACATAATACTAAAATATGTACTTGTATAAAATACATATACTAAAATACAAAATACTTAAATACATTTAAAATACCAAATACATATTATATTTATTAATAATACTTAATAATAATAAAAATAACAAAACAAACAATACCAACAACAAACAACCACCTCGGGCCACTCAAGGCCGAGCCCAACCCGACACCAACATCAACATCCCGACACACCGAGGCAACCCGAGGTCGAGCTTGCTGCTGCCCCACAGCGGGTCCCACACTATCACATTGCCACCACAGCCACCAGGCGCCACCAGCAGCTGCTGACCGCGGTAGCCTTGCGGCTGGGCAGCAGCCCGCACATGCGCTGCTGTGCGCTTAGGCGCGCACCACCATCACCACACTCCATCTCTCCCTTTCGGCATCACCAAAACACCACACAACCACCTGCTGCACCACCACCGTGGACAACAATAACCGAAAGCAACACAAAAACCAACAAAAACCAACCCTAAGCGCTAGCCCTATGCGCATAACACCACAAAACAACCCTAACACAAACCCTAGAAACCCTAACCCTAATGCCAACAATACAATATCATGCTTAAGACAAACCTTAAACAATCAAAACAATAAACGTAATGATCATCAAAGGTCAAGCATGATAAAAAGCATAAAAGGATTTTTTTTAAAAATAAAACATGTTTAAATCACAGTTTAAAACATGTAGGATGATAAGAATAGTGTTAGGATGGGTTAAGGCATGCTTACAAAGCTTTTAGGACCAACAATGGAGATTGAGTGCTAAGGAAGAAAGGAGGCAACCCTAGAAATTATCCCCTTTGGTTTGTAACGTGCGCTTGAGTGAAGGAGAGAAGTTTTTTTTTTCTTTTTCCTTTGAGTTGGATGGTTTGGGTGAGGGGAAAGATGGATGGGTTTGGCCCATCTTGTCCTTTCCTAGCCCAAAAGATATTTAAAACGCGAAATACAAGCCCAACAAAAACCCGATGTAAAATAAAGCTCGTTTATTTTATAAAACATCGTAATAAAATACAACATAAACTTTTAAGGCTTTAAAAGTTTAGAAAAAAATTAACGAGAAGTCATTTGGTATTAAATACGTCAAGTAACTTTAAAACGAGGAAAACGTGCTTTAATTAAGGAAATAGCCTTTAAAATACAAACAAGCCCATTAAAATAGTGACACCAATAGATCTAAATTATTGGGGTGTCACAGGAGGCATGTTGAGGAATGGGTTTCTTAATTCCCTATAAACTTAAGTGGCGGCTTCCATGTTTTGGTACAAGTATCCGGTTTAGTCACAAGTAGGGTCAACTTTCGGATCCTACACAACAAAATGTGGTTTCTTACCAACAATCTCCAAGGCAAGCATTCAAAACTTAGAGAAGCAATTGTGACAAGTATCAAATGCGGTGGGGCACTTAGAAGCTCAAGGGTCCGGGAAGCTACCTTCACAACCCGAAGTGAACCCAAGGAAAAATGTTAGTACCATTGCATTGTGGAGTGGTCGTGAGCTTGATGATGTTTATGCTAAGAACAATGAAGATGAGGCATTTGAGGAAGAGTTGAACAAAAATGAGGAAGAGGACACTCCTTTTCCTACACATGTTGAGAAAGATAAAGTTGAACCATTGATTCCATCGACCGAAGCGGATCCACCCTTCCGAAGCACTCATGGCGAACCGTCGACCAACAAATGACAAGGACATGTGTGAGATGTTTGAAAAGTGTGAGTTAAATACCCCTTTACTTAATTTGATCAAGTCAATTCCTAGATATGCTAAATTCTTGAAAGAACTTTGCACGGTTCAAAGAGAACAAAAATTGAAAAGAAAGCAAATGGTTAAAGTAAGTGAGCATGTTTCCGCAGTCTTCCAAAAGCGACTTCCTAAGATGTGTAGTGATCCAGGCATGTTTACCATCCCTTGTTCCCTAGGTGATAGTTCCACTCATACTGCTATGTTAGACTTATGAGCTTCCAATAATGTCATTCCTTACTCCATGTATGAAACTCTTAAGTTAGAAAAATTGCATGAAACGGTAGTTGTCATTCAATTGGCCGACCGCTCTAATGTGTATCCTAAGGGAGTAGTTGAAAATGTTTTGGTGATGGTTGATAAGTTAATTTTCCCTGCGGATTTTTATGTGCTTGAAATGGAACATGAAAAGCATGCCGCCCCAATCTTGTTAGGTAGATCGTTTTTGAAAACGGCTGACACTAAGATAGATGTATCTACCGGTGGTTTAACTATGGAATTTGATGGAGAAAAAGTTGAGTTTAACATTTATGAATCCATGAATTATCCCGCTGATGTGCGTTCATTGTGTTCCATCGATGTTGTAGAGCCTATAATAGAGGAGTATTTCATGTTAGTGGTGATGACACTTTGCAAGTTGCAATTGATAATGCTTTAGTAGATAACAATTTGAATGTTGCTATATCTAGTAACTTGTAGGAGACTATGGCTGAGTTGAAAACTCATTTCCGATTCACCTTGTTGCCAAAGGATTCCAAACCCATCCCACTTACTGTGCCTTGCACGAGACCTCTACCTTCTATTGTGCAGGCTCCGGTGATGGAGTTGAAGCCTCTTCGGGATCACTTGAAGTATGAATTTCTTTGAGAAGGCAACACTTTACCAGTCATCATCTCTAACAAGTTGACGGAAGATCAAGAGGAAATATTGGTGAATGTGCTTAGACTCCGCAAAATGGCAATTGGATGGACTATTGCCTCTTCGGGATCAAATGTTAGAAAGGCTTTCCGGTCGTGCATTCTATTTGTTTCCTTGATGGCTATTATGGGTATTTCCAAGTACCGATAGCCTCTGAAGATCAAGAGAAAAAAACTTTTACTTGTCCTTATGGTACATTTGCATAACGTTGTATGCCATTTGGCCTTTGCAATGCCCCTGCCACCTTCCAATGTTGCATGATGACTATCTTTGATATGTATGTAGGAGATTTCATGGAAGTGTTTATGGATGACTTTGCCATCCATGGGGATGATTTTGATTCATGTCTTGCTAACTTAGAACGTGCTCTTGATCGATGCATTGAATCTAATCTTGTGTTGAATTCTAAAAAATGTCATTTCATGGTAGAACAAGGAATCGTGTTAGGACATGTAGTTTTTCCTAAGGTAATTGAGGTTGACAAAGCAAAGATTGATGTCATTTCCTCACTCCCTTATCCCACTAATGTTCGTGAAGTTCGGTCTTCCCTAGGCCATGTAGGTTTTTATGGACGATTCATCAAAGAATTCTCAAAGCTAGCCACTCCTATTTGCAAACTCTTGCAATAGGAGGTAACCTTTTAGTTTGATGAGAAGTGTAAGGCTGCTTACAATAACCTCAAAGAGCGCCTTACCACGACACCGTTTTTGCAAGCTCCAAGTTGGTCATTACCATTTGAGATTATGTGTTATGCTAGTGATTATGCCGTCAGAGCCGTCTTGGGTCAAAAGGAGGGGAGAGCCTCACATGTGATTCACTATGCATCTATGACACTCAATGATGCACAAAGAATTACACAACCACGAAGAAGGAGATGCTAGCCATTGTGTTTGCTCTAGAAAAATTTCGATCTTATTTACTTGGCACTAAGGTTATTGTATTTTCAGATCTTGCAGCTATTCATTATTTGATGACAAAGAAGGAGGCAAAGCCAAGGTTAATTAGATAGATTTTATTAATAAGCGAGTTTGATGTGGAGGTTAGAGATAAGAAAGGAGCGGATAACCTTGTTGCAGATCATCTTAGACGGTTGGTTCATAATGAGGATACACTTGTTACTCAAGAACCGGTTAAGGGAGTATTTCCTAATGAATTTTTATTTACTTTTAAGTTTTTTTTACCTTGGTTTGCAGATATTGTTAATTTTCTTGCTTCTAGTCGTTTTCCTCCAGGTATTTCCAAGGCAAAGAAGGAAAAGATTAGGAATGATGAAAAGAACTTTATTTGGGACGGTCCATATCTTCGGAAACATTGCTCGGATCAAGTCATTCGGCGATGTGTGGCTGATAATGAGACTATGTCAATCCTTTCATTTTGTCGTGAATTTTCATTTGAGGGACATTTTGGTGCAAAAAGGACGGCTAGGAAAGTGCTTGATAGTGGTTTCTTTTGACCTAGCTTGTTTAAAGATGCTTATTTATTTTGCAAATCTTGTGATAAATGTCAACAAATAGGGAATATAGCACCTAGGAATGAAATGCCACAATCCTCTATGCTATTTTGTGAGATATTTGATGTGTGGGGGATCGATTTCAAGAGTCCTTTTCCTAATTCGCATGGTTATATCTACATATTGCTAGCCGTCGACTATTTTCGAAGTGGGTGGAAGCAATCACCACACGTACTAATGATTCTAAAGTGGTTGCAGATTTCCTCCGTTCTAACATCTTTTGTAGGTTCGGCATGCCGAGAGCCTTAATTAGTGATAAGGGGACTCACTTTTGCAATCGCACCGTTGAAGCATTGGTCAAGAAGTATCACGAGACTCACAAGATTTCCACTTCCTACCATCCACAATTGAATGGGCAAGCCGAAGTCTTTAACCATAAAGTGAAGTCCATCCTTGAGAAGACCGTAAATCCAAATCAGAAGGATTGGAGTTTGAGGCTAAATGATGCTTTGTGGGCTTACCACAATGCTTATAAGACTCCTCTAGATATGTCGCCCTATCGCTTGGTGTTTGGCAAGTTATGTTATCTTCTGGTAGGATTGGAGCACAAAGCTTATTGGGCGGTGAAGGAAGTAAATATGAGATTCAATGAAGCGGGAGAGCTACATAAGTTACAACTACAAGTGCTTGAAGAGATTAGGAACGAGTCTTATGAGAATGCCTCTCGATATAAGGAGAGGAGAAAGATGTTGCATGATAAGATAATCTTAAGGAAGGAATTCGAAGTTGGTAACAAGGTCCTTCTCTACAACTCCAGGCTACAGTTGTTCCTTGGGAAGTTGAGATCACGTTGGTCGGGTCCTTATGTTGTGAAAGAAGTTTTTCTTTATGGAGCGGTGGTGATATTCGATCCCTTAACGGGGAGGGAGTTGAAAGTGAATGGACAAAGATTGAAGCAATACTTTGACGGGGTTAGGATTGAGGAAGTGGAATCCTTGGTGCTTCTCAACCCCATCTATGTCCCGTGTCGAGCCATCAACATTAAACAAAGGCGCTTCTCAGGAGGCAACCCGTGTTTCTCACTTAAATCATGGATACTTTAAAGTATATTAATTTTCTTACTTTTATTGTTTTGTACAATTAAGTTTTAGTTGTCATTTTGTAGAAAGGATGTAAGAAAGGAAAAGGGAGAAAACATAGAAGGAATTCAAGGAGGCAAAGGAGTTTCGTGGAGAAAATGTGATGCAGGGCAGTAGCTGTCCGCAACTGGCGGACTCCATCCGCTAGTAGCGGAGTAATACTGATTTCTATAAAAAAAAAAAAAACATTTGGCAGTAGCAGTCCATTACTAGCGGACGCCCTCTGGCTAGTAGCGAAAAGCTACTGGTCGAAAAAAAAGGGGTCAGCTAGACAAAAACGAGGCAGAAGTTGTCCGCTACTACCGGACCCCATCCCGCTAGTAGGAGACCTGCAGCATCCGCAATCATCATTACTGAAAACTCGACTTCCTCATTATTTTTGCCCCAAATTCCGACCTCCTCTTTTCCTCCTCTTCCGACACTCTCATACTCAAACACTCCCAATCCACCACAAACTCATATAATCCACTTCAATCCACCATTAAACCTCACAAATCCTTCATCACACCACCTTTTCCACACAAAAATCACTCCAAAACAATTCCAAATTGACTACATTTTGATATTTTCTCAAAACCCGAAATTTTGGGGGAATTTTTCTAAGCTAATTTTTCGCCATATTGAAGATTGTAGATGGTGTTTTGATCATGCTTAAGCATTATTCACTCACTAGTCACTTAGATTGAACACCTTTGACCTATATTAGAGGTAATTTTCGAATTTTCACTATTGGGATATTCCTTTTATTTGAAAATTGCAAATTGCGGTGTTTAAGTTAAGAATTGTGCTATTTTTGAGATTGTGGATTGTTGTACATTTTTGTGGGATTGATTTGTAGTATTGTGGTCGTGGTCAAATTGAGGTTGAAGAACATTTTATTTTTGAATTGTGGAGTAGTAATGTTGTGGTTATGTTGTGTTGTTGATCGGAACCATTGTTGCCTTGACCGTTCCTCCATAACCATGGCCCCAAACAAAAGAAACAGAGCTAGGGGTGAGATTTTAAGTAACCCAAACCCTACTAAAGAGCCTAAAAATCGATATATTTGGGACTCAAACGATTGACATCGCAGAAGAAGGCTATATCGAAGAGTTGTTCTAGATATGTCTCCTTATAGCCAAATTCCTTTGTTCGGAAATCCTTCATCTCATGGGCATATATGACCAAGTTTTATTCCTATTGACTAATGGTGGTTTGGAGGGATTTATGACTTGTTCTAGATATGTCTATAAGAGGTACACATTGGAGTTCCTTTGCACCCTTAAGCAGAATGTTGACAAAGAGGAAGGCAAATCCATTGACTTTAGGATGAATGACCAAGAGTATCATTTAATTTATGAGGATTTGAGTGAAATTTTTGGAGTCCAACCACCCATAGAACAGACACCAGACTCGACACAATCCAATTCTTTTTAGTGGGGCTTGACAGGGAATAGAATGGCCACGGGAAACAAAATTCATGACATCCCTCACCCAGCTTGGCATATCATTGTTCGCCTCCTCTCTATGACTTTCTTGGGTAAGGGAGTTCAAACCCATGTGAACATCACTGACGTCCTTTCATTCCGGATTGGATTGATTTGTTTATCTCAGCATGTATCAAAGTACGGAGTCAGCCCACAGGTCACATTGCCATGGGAGGTATGATCACCCACATCAAGAATTCTATTAGGGTCCCTAATTTGTAAGAAAAACCTCTCCTTATAGCCAAAGCGGGGGCATATGATGTGACGACCTTAAAGAACAACGAGGGTTTGTGTGGTTATTGGGGAGTATGGTTTGGATGGAAGTATGGGCACCCTTACTCCTATGTGACAGTCCTACCACCTAGCCTTGATTTCCCCTTTCCTATGGGACCTACTGCTAGGGATTGGTACATCGAAGGACCAAGGGCCGCTGTTCTTCCTCCTGCCCAAGTTCATGAAGAAGAGGACACAGCCGAGCCAGAGGAGGAGCCTCCTTATACATTGGGAGATTGGTCTGCGTGGAGGACATCTATATATCATCGCCTAGACGGGTTTGGCCAATAGCTCTCGGGTTTTTGACAGAAGTTTGATTACATGGAGTAGAGCATGGAGAGTTTTTATGACACCATGGCCGTCAACAATGCCTATCAGGCATGCCTGTATGCCTACCACACTTCTCCGAGTGAGGGCTACCCACCCATCGACCATGAGGTCATGGCTCGCGCACATACGAGTGAGACTTACTTTGCCAATCTTCGTCAAGGACAACGTGGAGGGAGATCTTATCAGGGGCCCGAGGGTTCCTCTCATCATTGATTGGGTATTGTTTCCTCCTCTTTTATTATAAAAAAACAAAGACCCAACTAACTTGAAAACCCTTTGGGGCAGCTTAGGCAAAAAAGGGCACCCGGATTGGCTCTAGGCCAAGGCCAAATGCGGTTGTGGGCGGTGAGGAATAAAAAAAAATTGTGAGCTCATAATTGTAAAAGCATCAGTGGCTAGGTGAAAACCCACAAGGGTGGGCGCCTAGGCAAAATGAGAAGAGAGCGACTAGGATTGCATTTGTCTTGGTGTGTTGACATAAGAAGTTGGTGATTTTCGGGCGATTGGGGTAGGTCTACATCTATTAAAGCCATAAGGAGGTTTCTATCATGTTTAGAATGGGTGGTTAGGATTAGAAAATCCTCGCTTGCACTTTATTGAGATAAGGGGTGTATGTGACTTATGCGAGGTAAGTGCTTGACCTGATGGCATCTTTACAAGTCAAGGCTTTGTTGAAGGAGTTTAATTTGGAAGTTAAGTTTAGGGGAAATTAGGATCATGATTAGTTCCCCTTTGCTTTTGTATGATAATTGAGCTAGTGTTCCCATTGTTGATGTTGTTGTTATTCTGGCTATGTGGATTTGTGGAGTGATAAGATAGTTAGGTTTTGGCGCTTTGAGCTTACATCGGCGAAGAAACCTAACTAGTGTGTGTTAATTGTTGTCTTGTGTCTCGGCGATGGAGTAGAGGAGCTAGGTGGTGTCCTATTTCCCGTGCTATATTAATAGACCCGGTGTTTAGAGGATGAAGTTAGGTTTATTACTCGAGGACGAGTAAAGGTCTAAGCATGGGGGAGTTTGATGCGCGCTATTTCATAGCGTGTTTTAGTCACTTTTTACTCCAATGTAACACCTTATTTGTACTTATTTGGTTTATAATTTCCATTTCATACATTTGATACTTTTAAGTGGGAATGAGTGCTTGATATGTAATATAATAAGACAAAAGGTATTACGATCTTTTCTCCTCGGTCCCGACATCACTAGTGGTAACATTTATGATGGAGAAAGACCCAAGACTTGAAGATGGAAGATTTGAGTCAGAGGGATTTCCGATACTAGCGGGATCATGGTCGCTAGTAGCGGCCAAGTAGCACAAAACGGGAGCAGTCTCGGAGCAGTCCGCTAGTAGCGGGCACAACCCTGCTACTAACCCTGCTACTAGCGGACCCCAGTCCACTACTAGTGGACATCACTCCGCTAGTAGCGGACTGTTATTTTCTTCGGTTTACTATTTGTTTTCTCGCGGATCCGTAGACTATAAGAAGCATTGTAATATAATTCTAGAAATCGTTTTATGTATTTTCTCTCTACTGTTCACCCAAGAACACTATTATCAAGAACACTCTTTATATTATTATTTATTAATATGAAGATCATGGAGAGCTAATCTCCATACTTTTATGTGAATATTCAAGTCTTTTATATTCAAGTGTGAGTTTCTTCTCTTCTTTAACCTTTTAAGTAAAGTCTTGTTCTTGCTATTTATTTCATGATTATAATCCTTGTTTACTAGCATGATCAACTAGTTTACTTGCTTATAATCCAATTCTAGGATTACTTGATGCACATTTGTGGTCGGTAGTTCATTTAAGGCAAATGTTTAATCATTGATGCATGTTTATGGTTGATGTTTGAGTATAGAACAAGTACTTACACTTAGATACATGATCTTTTGATGTGTATCACTTGTTACTATTGATACTCCTTTGATTCTATAATGCTATCGTTAACTTGAATCTAGTCCGCTTGGTTAGATTGGTTAGACATAAGAACTCTTGATGAACGTTTGTTATCATTAGTTTACCATCTAAAAAGAAGTAGGAATTGCTTGCAATTCCACAATAGTTTGCTTATTGGTTGAGGGTTTATGTGAAGAATCCATGATCACTTTCTTTATAATATGATGAGAATGTTTACTATCAAGGTCTTGTTTAATATCTGTTAATCCATTTAATAATCATTTTAGTTAGATTTATTATCTTCGAACACAATCAAAACCCCCCTTTTAGAAGATTTAGAATAGTGTAAACAACCGTTCTCTGTGGTTCGACCCGACTACTCTAATACTTAATTTAGGATTATAGTTGGAAATAATTATTTAGTGTGATAAACCACGATATTTGTCGCACCAATTATCAACACATAGCTCAGAGCTCAAAGACCCATGGCACACCTTTGTCATGTACACATGCACCTGACAGGGGGCTTCTTATGCTTTACCCTTCATCCATCTACTTTGACCTTCAACTTTGCTCTAAAAGTTTCGATCAAAGTGGGGGCTCCCATTGCCCTCCTCCTCCATGAGTTCAGTAAGGAT
>CAAKMY010041314.1:0-25319 GCA_901111285.1 Corrigiola litoralis
TGGGTTCTCCCATGATCTATATCAACTTCACCTTCATTTAGCTATTTCTTACTCAATTATTGATTTTTACAACTATCATCTATTCACTTAGTTATTTGAAGATTGGGAGTTGACTGAATTTTTCCAAACAGATGGGTTTCAGGTAAGGTGATCTAATATTCTCATGCCAGGCTACATAGCTTTGTTCGTAAATTTTTTTTTTTTTTTTTTGTTCGTAAATTCGTAATGTAATACTCGTAACGTTAGGCACTTCCCCCATTTTGAAAGAGAAGTCGGATTTCAATATTCATCTCAAATGATATTTGCAAGTGTTGGCCTCCTGATATTACGCTTTTCAGCACAAAACTTGTGTTCTACAGTCCGTACTTTGGATAGCTTGATAATGTTTTGATTATCTCAAAGTTAACTTGTGTAGATGCGGCCTTCCCTAAAATATAAAAATTTTATTCCAATATAATTGCACATTTGCACCAGAATTATTATTATTTTCTTCCATATAATCCATTCGTTTTGGGTAAGTAATACAGTGGCGGATCTAGCTTAGCATAAGGGGGGTTCTTGGATCCCACTTGTGAGAAATTTTTTATGAATAGAGAGAGCAAAGATTTTATCTGACAAAATCATTATTTGTTTGTATCACCCCACTTAGAGATAAAAGTGACCCCATTTAAAATGTGACCCGATTATATTATTTTCTGCATCCGCCACTGAAATACCTATATGAAATTACATTAAAAGTCTTACTTTTTTATTTTCTTCCATAATCCATTTATATGCGAATCTTTGTTATCCAACTAGCTCCTGCCACAGTACCACTATGGCACTATCCATTTTGGTAGAAGTGGGAGAAGTCCCTTAATTGTTGGAGGTTTGTATGTTAATCTTTTTTTTTTTTTTGATAAAGGTAAAGGAAACATTACAACAATTT
Source organism: Corrigiola litoralis (assembly GCA_901111285.1). Lineage (NCBI taxonomy): Eukaryota > Viridiplantae > Streptophyta > Magnoliopsida > Caryophyllales > Caryophyllaceae > Corrigiola > Corrigiola litoralis. Next base: position 929 of record CAAKMY010041314.1, read on the forward strand.
TGTCTTTACAGCCATATTGTGCGCAAGGCTATTATGGGTCCTAGGAATATACGAAAGTTTCAAACAGTATGTTAATCTTTAAAGTGAAGGAAAATGAAAAGTTCTTACTTGCTGCTTCAAAAAAGTTTTATAACAAGTAACTCACTGCTCACAGGATGTGTGTAATTTGACTTTGTCATACTTGGTTATGGTATGCTTGCCAGTAAGTTAATTAGGTTGACGGGTTCAGTCGAACTGTAGAAGAGTCAAAGCTAACGGATTGGATTAACGCATAAAAAAAAAAAAGAGTCAAATGCATAAGATAATCAAGTACCCAAGTCAAAGCCATAGTTCAGCATATTCAACTCATGTCAAACAGGTAAACGTACGACAGTTCAGCTCAACAAGCATTGTTGAAGTTAAAATATACACTATACTACTTTTCTAAAATGATTGTTAATTTTGCACAATTATCTGAGTATCAAACTCAAAATTCTTATCTAACAGGATTTCTTTTGCAGTAGAACCTAATTCTATTTGACATTTGAGGTTGGTCAAAAATATATCTTTCCAAGTACTTCCACTAAATACAACCTTCTACCCTATTTTCGTGTTTCAACTAAGGAGGCAGAATTTTGAGACGTTGCCAGTTAAAAGTCCAACTCAAATCAGACGATTGATGAGACGATGCACTGCTTGTTGTGCTTCAATGAGAGGAAGCATATGAGAAACAAGAATGTACCCAAAATGTACACAAAGAGGAAATTAAGAGAAAAAGGCTTCGCCGTTTTAATGGTTTGGTTTTGACACACTATATTCACGTGGACTTGAAAATCGGAAGCTAACAAGAGATATATGGAATTTTGGCTGAAATTAGTTTTTTTGGCCTATTGTCAAAAAAAAAAAAAAAAGTTTTTTTGGCTCTATAAGATAATAAGCATGTTCTTTAGGACTTAAACTGAATCAAAATTATTATAACTGAATTGAACTAAACTTAGTATAATTGAACTGCACTGAACTAATGAAAACTAAACTTAACTGAATTTGATTAACCTTATGAGAAATTAATTAAACTTAACTTAAAGGTATGAATTGAACCTTCATAAAATTATGGACAGGTGAATGAGGTTGTACAACTAGAATCTCCTATACTGTAAGTTATCCGACACGATTGTATCTTAATTTTTTGCTATCAAAGAAGTCATGATTTAGCTTTTGTCATCTTTTACTAAAAGTACTATTATTTCATCATTTAGGTTGTATTAACTAGCTTTTACAAAGTGAGAATTGAAATATATAGAAGGCTTACTTCATTCTCCATCTCATAGATCCTAATGTTAGTCTTCGAATGTGATGTTACAATACTAGACGAGCTTGCGTAATAACTTTTATCTCCTTGAAGCAATTTGGCAAAATATTAGCTAAAAAGATCATTTTCGTTCTCATAATAAAGAATACAAAACTTTCCCTTCTCTCCATCACTCCCTTCCATAGTTGTCTTTCTCCTTCCCTACCTTCTTTCTCCTATCTCCTTCTCTATTCATTATTCAACGCAACCAAACACCAAAATATTCTCTCCAACTCTATTTTCCCTTACCCACATATTTTCGACTTACAAAACCAAACAAAGTCATGTCTTTTTCTAAAATGTGAAATCCCAAAAGTACTAAATAATTTATCTTGGTTTTCAAAAGTTCACAAAGCTAGCTAGGTATTAGTAACCAAGGCATTAGTTCTATCTAATTCCATCAACAATTTTTTGTTAGTTAATGCCTATATTATCAACCAAGCTAAGTCAGTTAATTCATAATTGAAAAGATCTTGACAAGGAATATGAGTTTAATATTGAAGAGGTTTTGTATAGCTAAAGAAACATAGCAAATATTAAACTAGAAAATGTCTGTAGAACAGTTTTTTGTTTTTGATCGCTAGCCTACCGGGAAAAGATCTTGACAAGGAATAAAATGAGTATTGTATAGCTAAAGAAAGATAGAAAATATCAAAATAAAATATACCGTATCAACTATTTTAGTCTAATTTCATTGTTTATAATTTAGTTTAATCAATTTTACCCAAAATAACACAATTTTAATTAGTTTCTTATACCGATGAGACTAGACAACTTGTGTAGACATAAATTCGTTACTAGAGTTCAATTGTTTGCATAACTTAAGAAAATGAATCTCAATACAACATTCTTGTGTGGTTTACCTTAAAGTATGAAATCATATAGTTGACACCATAACTCGGAATTGCTTCTCCCAACAAATTGCCAATATTTAAATTTACAATAGACATCATATCAATACAATATCTCTAAGATAGGATAATTAACTTAATATCCCTAAAAAAAGAACCAAGCTCTTTATGTCAATTATATTGTTGTGCTGAAGTGCATGATATAACGTGATTTACCAACAATATGTTGGCTAATCTACAAGATAAAGGATTCGAATTTCACTATATGAGGAGTAACGAAAAGTACAAAACGCGTACCTGGGGTTTCTTTCTCGTTTCACTCTAGTTATACAAGGCAAATTTGTTACATTCGGTTAGTCTCAAACACCTTATCTAATAACATTTTTTCCCTTCTAATCACGCCAACTTCCATTGACCTCATTCCGAACGCCTGATAATGTTTAGTTCGTACTATTTTTGTTGATTCGTTACAATTGGATTAGTTATTCCACCCTCGATAGCATGTATTTGTTGAGAATGATTTGTATCTTGACCCTAACCTAACCCATATATACGTACCCAAATCCGAATAAACCGAACCCGTATTTTACCCAAATTTGTATACACCCAACACATATTCTACTCGAACTCACCTGTTTGACATATCTATTATGAGGTCATTTCGATTCCGATCGTTTTTGCCACCGTTGTTACTAAGTTGTAGCATCTATGTGCTAGGCTAGTGTTTCTACCAGACCCACCCATCTAACACTTATCATTGGGCTTCTTCCAACCCAAAAACCCAACAAACTCCCATGATCACATCAGCTTCCAGTCACCTCATTTCAATTATCAGATAATACTTGGTTTGGTTGAGTTCGTACTATTTATATCGGTTCATTTCATTGGATCGATCAGTTTTGCACCGCTTGTCACATATATTCATCATGATTGACCTGTATTTTAACCTTAATCCAACTGTATTTTACACGCATACATATTTTTCCAAACTCGTATACACCTTGCACACATTCTATCTAACCCAACTCATTTAACAAATCTAGTATTAGGTCATTTCGATTAAAATCAGTTTTGTCGTAACATCTATTTGTTGGGCTACTATTTCTATAAGACCCACCAATCTCACCATTATGATTGACCCGTATTATAACTCTACCCAACCATTAGCATCTATTCATTATAATTGACCCGTAATATGACCATGTCCAACTCGTATTTTACCTGAATCCATATCCAAACTCATATACCCGTGACTAGGCGTATACTACCCAACCCGATCCGTTTTGATTCAGATCAGTTTTACCACCCTCGTAGCCGCAACATCTATGTAATGGGCTAGTATTTCTACAAGACCCACCAATCCCGAATCCATATCCAAACTCATATACACCTGACTAGACGTATACTACCCAAACCGTAACCCGTTCCATTTCAATTCAGATCAGTTTTGCCGCCCTCGTAGCCACAACATCTATGTGTTGGGCTAGTGTTTCTACAAGACCCACCAATCTAACCATTCATCTTTGGGCTACTTCTTCCACTCCCAACCCAAAAACCCAACAAACTCTCCAACCCACAATCCAACATCACCAAACAAATCTCATCCACTTTACACTCCCCTTATCAAAATATTATCATCATTCATAATCAACAAAGTAGTGAGTAGTGAAGTAGTGAGCAACAAAAATGGGGTCTTTAGCTCAACAGTTAGCAGGAAACCTGAGATGTCCACCACTCACAAACTCACACCTGTCAAGACCCACGTGGGCAAAGCACAGCCTGAGGCCAAGGACGTCCACAATTGTGTCTGCAGTGGTTGTGAACAATGCACAGACCAGAGAAAGGCAGAAGCTCAAGCAGATGTTTGAGGATGCTTACGAGAGGTGTCGTACCGAGCCTATGGCCGGTGTCGCCTTTACGCTCGAGGACTTTCATACTGCACTTGATAAGTATGACTTCAATGCTGAAGTTGGCGCCAGGGTAATTTGCTGGTTGTATCTTTTTTCTAGTAAAGGTTTGATTTTGGATAATTATAGGGCGCCACCTGGTGATATCGAATTTGGGTACGCGGTATTGCCTCTCACATGTAATGTTATAATGCTTGGTGGACCCCGTTAATAGGTGGGGTTGTGATAATATACTGTGAGAAGGGTAGCGCGCATATTCGGTACCACACGGTGGCGCCATCTTATTTTCCATGATTTTGTTTGATGGGCATTTGCTAGACTTGTGTGTATAAGCTGTTTGGGATATGTTTCTGATTGATATTGGCAGTGGTTAGAAGTTTTATCTCTAACTGAGAGGTCGGGGGTTCGATTCTTGTATGCGTCTTTGTGTGTTGCTTTGAGACCAAAACAAGAAATGTATGGAAATGGCAGTGTGTTGTAGGGTGATGTTCTTATTGTTTTTGTCAATTTTGGTTCATATTTTGAGTTCTAGCAATAGAATTAGAGATAAGCAGGAAAAGACCGTCTACTTTTACGATGTGATAAAAGTAGACGAGCTCCTTGTAAGTTAAATGAACGAAAGCTTCATGTAGGCCCAAGTCAACTTAGAGAGATATTTCCCTTTGTTGGGACAGCACATATAAAAGTAGACGTCTCTCCCAAGACTTTCTGGTTGTTTGGTGGGTATTCTATAGAATTATGTATATAGTCACTTTTGTTTTTTGTTTCTTTATTGTTGTGTTGATTATATGCCCTTTGATGTATGAAAATGTCATGGTCTTGCATGGTGATATTGTGATAAGTAGCTGTTTTTTTCTTTGGTGCATATTCTAAACATTATTAAGAGAACTAGAGATGCGCATTTTGTTTCGTGGGCATGTGCTAGAATCATATGGTTTCACCTTTTCATTGTGCCTGGTTATGTGCTAAGGAGAGAACTCCATCAATTTTCGGAACTTAGGCTACTTTTTGGTTGCATGTATCAACCTTGTAAGATAAGGATGTTTAGTTCGAATAGGATTGAAAATGAAGGCACAAGAAGAGACTCACATGAAGGGAATGTCTTTGATTACTTCTACTCATGTAATGGTGATTACATGGGTTCAACTTCATAATTAGCATTACATAAGGTAATATTATTGGTAGTCATCATCTTGTAATGCTAATTACATCTCCTTCCATGTATCTCCTATTTCCCCTCTATTTTTGTGCTAAGTGGGAGGTGATTACATTACACCCTCTCTACCAAACAAGACCTTAGTGTTGTGTTACAAAGATAGTAAAGAGGGAATCCAGTAAAACGAGAACCAAGCTTGCATTCTATAAGAGAAAGAAAAGATTCGACTCTTTTGAGGATGAGTGTTTGACTTTGTAGTGTTCTCGAACTTAGGATGTTCTTTCTACCTTCTTGGCCGCTTGCAATGTCATTTGTTATTTGTGCCAAGTTATCTTTCTTAGCCATATGATTTTGTGGAGATATTCTCCGCGAATGCAGGTCTAGGTACATGTTTGGTTAATGTTCTCTTGGGATGTGTTCAACTTTAAAAAAGGAAGATATTTCTTGCGAAATCTGTACGTCATTGTAGACTTGTACTTCTTAGTAGCAGTTCATCTGCCCAAATTCATGCGAGCAGATGGTTGATATCCACTTAAGCTACAAATAAAGCTGCTAGCTATGAGATTTGGAAGGAAAGAAACTCTAGGATTTTCTGTGACATTGTTAAGTCTAGTGATAAAATTGTAAGAAGTATTAAGTACTTAGTATGTGTTAGGATGTTTTTTATTAAGCTTGGTGTTGATGATGCTCATGTAACAGAATTTCTCCTTGACTAGCTACCTTCTTTGGGTGCTAGTTTCTTGGATCGGCTTCTCTTTTGGGATGAGGAATAAAAGTATTGTCCTTTTTCCAAAAAAAAAAAAAAAAGAGCTGCTAGCTATGGACAAGAAGAGTTATCCACTTTAATATGCTGCCTTGCTGCTCCCTTTTGGGGGTTGGAGAGCTTATATATGATATATGCATAGTTTCGGGGTATTACCAAAAAGTCCAGGTGTAGCTGGCTTGATCGAGGACCAGGGAAGAACTCTGGAGGTTCACTTCTTGTAAGCTTGACCAATCAGCTCTCGTTCCCAGTGGAGATTAATCTCACAATCTCACCTGCACTTTGGTGTGTGAACACCTCATGTGTGCAAAAGGAAAAGCAGAATTTCTGTTCGAGATAGGGTTGACAATGAATGGTGAAAAATAGATATTGCGCTTGAGTCCTTGTGTCTTGCGGTCATATATATTTCTTATTCTGTCTTAATCCAAGAGTTTTGTTTGTTTATTCCTCAATTTTAAGCTTTGGTGATGTTGCTGATGCTCTCACTTTACTCTTTCTGGGTCCATTCAATTTTTGGTATTTAAGATGATCAATTTAGTGCGTACATTGATGTGATATTCTGATGTTCTGTGTAACGTGTGAACTTCCCAACTCTTCTTTTTTTTGAGTCACCATCAAATGAATTGAGCTTCATGCAATAGAACTTGATAACCAACGATAATTCTGTCTGGTTGTATATTTAGTTTCGTATCAAATGACATGTTACGTATGGCTGTGGGATGATTTTTTCTAATTTAGACTTGCTCCCGCCGAAAAATCATTTGCTTTTCTCAGGTGAAGGGTACAGTATTCTGCACAGATGCTAATGGAGCACTAGTTGATATTACTGCGAAATCCTCAGCATACTTGCCTCTCCAAGAGGCTTCAATTCACAGAATAAAAAATGTAGAGGAAGCTGGTATAGTCCCTGGTTTGAGGGAAGAGTTTGTTATTATTGGTGAGAATGAAGCTGATGATAGCTTGATCTTGAGTCTGCGGTCGATCCAGTATGAGCTTGCCTGGGAACGCTGCAGACAGTTGCAGGCTGAGGATGTTGTTGTCAAGGGAAAGGTTCGTATGGCGTAATTGTGTTTTTTTGTCCAACACTTTCTTGTATGTATCTTGGCGTTGTTAGTGTATGGATGGGATGGGATGGGATACTATTTCTGTATGTTACTGGATTTCTCTTTGATCTTAAAACCTTTCAATAGCTTTATTGGACTTTTGATTGGCATGTCTATGGTTGCTTGCTCTGTGGACCTACTAGTCAGATTTCATTGTTCCTTAAAAGTGTTAGTGTTATTCTTCCAAAAAAAGGTGTTAGTGTTCTGAAGGCTGGAGGATTGTAATTACTTCCTTCATTTTCTGATTGCTTATGTTTTCTTTTCTTAATATCAGATTGTTGGGGCCAACAAAGGTGGAGTAGTGGCAGTGGTTGAAGGCATTCGTGGCTTCGTTCCCTTTTCACAGATATCAACGGTTAGTTTCTTCCAGCCTGTTCTCTTTTTGTTTCTGTGCTTGTGTTTCTTTTGTTCCTCAAAATGCATCCACTTTTCAAAATTTGAAAGTGAGCATAAATATGCGAATGTGCTCTTTTTTTTTGTTGCTTGCAGTTTTTCACATCAATTGTAGTTGCACAAGAAGTCTAGTGTCTGGCTAAGATTTCGTTTGACAGCCTTTTTGTCGCTAATTTTTTGCCATGAGAGGAAGGACACGTCCATCTCCAAGTTTAACATAGATGTTACTGAGTTTCAAGCCAAAATTCACATGTACTACCTTGCCAAGTAGATGTTATAAAGTACTGATTTTTCGGACAGAGCTTAAAGTTTAAGTCTTTTTGTACATGTGAATATTGCCAACCATGAGATTCTAACTTTCCGTTTTTGACTATTTTTTCTTGTATGCTGAACTCCTGAATAAAATTATTACGCCTATAATTTACTAGTGAGTATTACACCAAGAATCAACAAGCGGATAAGCTTTGCTGTTTGCTCGATCAGGAGCTTTTTTTTCATGCAAATGTTTCAATGCTGTTTTCTCATGTTTTCACATCAGAAATCTACTGCTGAAGAACTTCTTGAGAAGGAGCTCCCCTTAAAATTTGTTGAGGTGGATGAGGAACAATCTAGGTTGGTACTTAGCAACCGCAAGGCCATGGCTGACAGCCAGGCACAACTCGGGATCGGATCAGTTGTTACTGGCACCGTTCAATCTCTCAAACCTTATGGTGCCTTTATTGACATTGGAGGAATCAATGGTCTTCTTCATGTTAGTCAGATTAGCCATGATCGTGTTTCAGATATTGCAACAGTCTTGCAACCTGGTGACACCTTGAAGGTATTCTTATCATATAAAGTTGCGAAAAGCGAACTTTTCAAAAACACCGAGATATTTATTAAACATATTAAAAATTTGTAGGTTATGATCTTAAGCCATGACCGGGAAAGAGGAAGGGTGAGTTTGTCAACCAAGAAGTTGGAGCCTACTCCTGGAGACATGATCCGGAACCCAAAGCTTGTCTTTGAGAAGGTAACACCCCCTCCACGCAGCTACAATGGGTGATATATCTAGTTGTATCTTTGAATGATTGCTATATAGTTGCCACCTCTCACCCACATAGTGTCTATTTGGTGAGCTATGAAGTTTCTTGAGAGTTAGTTGCAGAATCTTCTTGTCTTTACAAGAAATATGATCTGATGTCTCTTTGAGAGTGCCGCTGCTGGAACAAAATAATAGAAGATTCATAATTTTGTCATGCTTGCAGCTAGGTCTATAATTCTTATCTCAACTCTTCCACTTGTAGGCTTTTCTTCTCTTCTTTTCTCAATCTTATTCTTCTTCTTTTCTTTGTTGGTGGGGGGGGGGGTTGTCTGACCATATAGAGTTGAGCTCAATGAAGAATCATACAGAAGTAGTTTTTTCTTCTGCTAACTGAAGCTAGTCTAAGGCAAGTTCTGGGCCTAGTGTTATGGTGAGGACTTTGTGACCTCACGGTGAAATATCCAAACCCGCAATTGGTACTCCCAGGAGAGAGTTTCACTAATGCCCCCCCCCCCCCCTCTTCCCCCAACACACACAAACACCAGAGGGCTGGCCTGTAAAGCTGGACTGGGGTGGCTTGAGATGGGTCTAGTCGGCGAGGGTCTTCCTTACCTACAGTTCATCAAAAATTAAACGAAGAAGAAAACAGGAAAGAACTGAAGGTAGGTTAAGCCTGTCCCCTAGGAACTTAGGGGTCGTTTGGTTCAAGGATCGGAATGGAAATACAATGGAATCAAAAAGTGAATGGAATGGAAATGAAATCTGTTACTTCAAAAGAGTTGTTTGGTTTGTGTCAACATATGCATGGAATAGAAAATTGATTTTTTAGAATTAAAAGAATACAAAGTAAAGCAAGATACTTCCATACTCCATAGGTGTGACTCTGTGAGTCTGTCATCAATACCGAGTCAACTCGCTCCACCCTTCAAATCTATGTCTATCACAGTATCACTTAAAATCAACTGAGTCAACCCACTCAACTCATCCCATATCTACCTATCTCTCCTAAACATCAACTGAGTCAACCCACCAACGTTGCCACATACTCCCCCCTGCCGGAGCACCACCACAACAAACGCCTGACCACCGCCCCAAAATTTACCCGATTCCAGGGAGAAAGAGAGATGAAGGAGGATGGGTGAGAAAGAGGGAAGTGGAAGAAGCGCAGAAGAGAGAGAAAGAGAGAACTATGATGAAAAGAGAAAAAAAAGAGGAGAGAGGTGATGGAGGAAGCATGATAGTTAAACGGGTGTGGGAATGGGGTAGAAGGAGCAGTGTCTATTTGTTGTTAGAGGAGGGAGTGACTTTTGTTTCCATAGGGGTGAGAAGGGCTTCAGATGGGTGGAATGCTTACGGCAAGAAAGGGAGTGAAAATTGAAAAGTGTTTAAACAAACAGATGGATACGGGATTTGATATTTGATTCCGTTTCTGGGTCCGAAAACAAGCTAACCAAACGCCCCCTTAGTCCACTTCTCTAACTAAGATCTGATAGATCAGATTATTACATTGAGGCTCTTCAGTCTTCACTTGGCAATTACGTCAGCCAAGTTACCTCATTAGACCTGTTGAAGTTATTTTTAGATATAATGGTGATTTCCAAATTACCATGAACAGTGGGATTGGAAAATGAAAATAGGCTGAATCAATGGAGTAAGACTCAGAATATGTTGATGAAAGAAACATGGTTTTTCAGGTTCCTATTATGAGTGTGCTGCATTTTGTTAGTTTAGTTGCTCTTAGCCTCTTACATTTGTGATCTGTCTGCTACTTTCAATTGATAGCATGTCGTCCAATGGACTTTGGATTTGTCTTGAGCTTAAATTGGCTTGACAATAAATATATAATTGGATATGACAAATTGACAACCATTAATATCTTCAAATCAGGCTGAAGAGATGGCTCAGACATTCAGACAAAGGATTGCACAAGCTGAAGCAATGGCCCGAGCTGACATGCTTAGATTTCAGCCTGAGGTATTCCATGCACTCTAATGTTTGGCCACCATTAAAATTTGTGTTTGAAAGTATATGTAGTTTACTAGTGAATTTTAGTGATCATAAGTTTTTCTGAACCTCTTCTACTTGCAGAGTGGTTTAACTCTGAGCTCAGACGGGATCTTAGGCCCACTAACTTCAGACTTGCCAGCGGAAGGTCTAGATTTGAGCGATATTCCCACAGTTGAAGAATCTTGAACCCAAGTCTTTGAATGCTGGCCGATATTTTTAATTCTGTATTTTAGCTGCTTGTAGTTAGAACTGCTGGCATCATATTCGTTTCAGTCCAAATTGAGAGGTGTGCTGTATCAAATGTAATCTACGTGATATGTCATTTTCATCGTCTGTAAGTGTGATGATTGTGTTATAAATGCAGCTAGTCATATCTATGAGTATATTAGTAGACCATGCCAATGTGTGCGCCAAACTGTGCGGATGGCACTGATTAAAACTTATTGTACTTCAGGATTCGATTACATCGTGATCGATATCTATCCAGTAAATACTTTCATCTGATCAGACTAGCTTTTCAGCATTGATTTGTTAATTTCTGCACCTGCAAGGATCACTTGTATGCCAAAATATGAAGATTACTGAACTGATGGATTCCGATAACGGTGTCTCTCAAAATTGGTTTTAACTCTTTCTATGTTTTGTAGTGTTGGACCTTGTCTTGAAACAATTACAAAGACAGACTCAGTGATCAGACGGTCTATGAAATTACAGACACTGGTAAAACGCACATACCCAACAATGTTTGAGTATTGGCTTATAGCTAGGTACTCGCACTCTGGAAAGACGCACATATCCTACTCAGCTACTCTTGTAAATCCTCTAAACAGTTGAAAGAAACAAAAGAATATCATTACTGCTGCATCATCCAAAAAACATCCTTGATTCAAGATTAATCCTTAAACTTAATATTACCGAGAAAGAAAAACTACCAAGAAAGAATAGCTTAAATGCAAATTTCGAGACATTGGCATCATAAGAGCATTGATTAAGTAGCTCAAGTCAGTCTGATGATATACTCAACGAGAACCAAAGTATGAACTGCTCTTTGATATATTTCGCGTAGCAAGGTTCTATACAATCGTATAAGAACTTCAAAAACTATAAGATGGTCATCAGACCAAAAACTAAATCGCAACTTTCTGTACAGATTACAGAACAAGGCTCTTAAAAAGACCATTCAGACTTCAGCCATAACTTCCACATTAGAGCAGGCGGGACTAGGCAGCAGCTTTGCTAGCCTTCTTCCCTTTCTTTTGTTTCTGCTTTAACTGAGTCAAGCCTGCAGCTGTAATCTTTGAATTTCCGATCATAGCCGCAATCAGTTCAGGATCAGTACATGCCTTCATTAATTCCTTCTCTCGGCTACTCGCTTCAGGCATGTGATTAAACAAATTCATGGCGGTTTTTGCAGCTACAGAACAAGCGAAGGAGAAAGATCAGAATAAAGTGAGCTGATATCAGACTCCAATTATACACAATAATTTTGGGACACCAGCATTAAATTCCCCTAATGCTTACCTATCGTCCTTAACTATTGCCAAATTTACAAATTTCACGAAAATTAAACAGAAGAAAGCCTGGATTTGGAAACGCCATCTTGAAACTTCAATGTAATAAAAAAATTCTACTTAATGTTTAGCTTCCACAATCAAGTAACGGTTCCAATAACTGAACTCTACGTAACTGCAGCACATTATAGATTTTGAGAGGCTGTCGGATTACACAAGGTGATAAATCTCCTTTGAGTCCTTACTTTCTGGGGGGAGGTGCAGGAGAACCGCTATTATTGAATTTAAGCATTGACATAAGAAATGGGAAAAGCAACAAGGGGAAATCAGATAAACGCACTAGCCTTAAATTGGCCTAACAGAAAATTTGTGGAGTCCCCTTTAATCTCACTTTAATTTTCCGACACAAATTTTACTGACAGTAAAGGCAAGGAGAAGGAGCTGGAATATTACTATTACCACAAATGTACACCTAGTGAATTACCTTTTCCTTTCTTTGCAGTGCCGGGAACTATCTTCACACGGTATTTATATGACTGTAGTGCATGGTAAGGACCACAGACAGGAACAGCATACAGAAGAACATCATTCGGTACTGGAATACCAGTCAGGTAATCCACATCGTTAAGCTTTCCTTTTTCTTCTTCACCAATCTCATGTATATCGTCCTCCTCCATAGCCAGTTGCTCCAAATCAGCATCAGCAGTGCCTGAATCTTTATCAGGTTTTTCAAGTGCGCCATTTGTATGCCCATGCGAGCTTTCTTCTTGAATTCCAGGGCATTCGCGAGAAAGATGACCAACCTTCTTACACTTGTAACATATTTTTGGAGCATCTTCTGGACCTGTACATTTAGAAAATGGCAGCCACTTCTTGATTATTCCATGGACATGAAGCATGACCAATGAGTTGATGAATCCAAGAGCCAATAGCTATCTGAGTTAATAACAGGAAGCACAATGAATGATGCATGATGCATGATGAACTAAATCTTCCATACCAGCTTGCCAAGGTGACATTTTTCTCTCAAGGAACATACTTACTTGAACACCAAAATTAAACAAACAGAGATCCCTTTACACTACTGCAAGGACACCAAATGCAACAACTAAGCAGAAAAGCCAAAGCCAAGATATAGTAAAGGATAAGAGTAAATCAACAACCAAAGAAATCAAAATTGAAATTTAGTTTCAGTAGCTCCCAACTTTTGTTAAGCTACTAGCAGGGCAGCATATGGCAGATACTGAACGACAGAGAGCACCTTCTCCTGACCAATTGCACAAACGACAGATGACACACAGGACGCAGCCTTCCGCTTTTAATCAAAATTTACTTAAACATACAATAGAGTCAATTAGTAGTCACTTAAGTTTTTCTTGCCCAAACTGACGTTCAGCCACCATTCAACCCTTTACAATATCTGCACTAATTTCCAAAGTGTCCATTCCCTATTAAAAATAGCTTGAAGGTTCAAGAAGACCATTTTTTCACCCAAACTATTCACTGTAAGGACTCTCTGTTGTCAACCATTGCAATCTATGTTTATGAAAGGAAAATATTATAACAAATCAAATTTCTTCAAGACTGATACAAAACCTAACAAAGCCAACTATTGACTGCCACCGTTAACTTATCAAATCCGTATCTTCCTCTATTTTGTCCACAAACTTACTCATCTTGAAAAACACCCTCCGTAACTTAACATACGCCAAAAGTTTCTGCATATCGCATATACCATATAACATCTCAGCAATTCTACGACATCAGTCAAAAGCTTAACAAGCTTTCTATAGCTAGAGTATCATGTGACATTTAAATAAACAAAGGGAAGGAAGTTGAAAGTTGTAACTTCTACATGTAAGTCCTGCTTCTTACTCCTGTAAATTTTAGCAAAGTCATTCTAAACCCTTGATATGCTAAACCCTTGATATGCTACTACCTATAACAGTCAACTCCAAACAGCTGGAAATGAAGATGTAAACCACAAAAAAAAAAAAAACATACCGCCGCCAGTGTCTGATCTCGTGCTTGTCGTTACATTTTGATCTTGGGCATCATTGTCATTCTTGTTCACCTTTCCAGCAGACTATAATTAAAAGAAAAAAATCACTTTAAGAAAAAACTATAGCAATAAAATCAACCCAATATAAAATCAAACCAGAACCAAGAACAACAAAATATGATGATCAAATGCAGTGTAATTGAAAACTGACTATAAGCTATCAATATATATCCTATCTCAGATGTTCATCTTGTCCATCCATTTATCAGAAGCATAAAAAAATGTAGTACAACATTATCAATACTGTTGCTTTATTCAGAAAGGTTAAAGCGTTCAAAGAGGCAAAATGACAACTTTTGGGCGGATATATAATTAGAAACTGTCAGTCTTCAACACAGGAAGCATAATAGAGGGCTCGAGGTAAGATAACTTCACAAACAAATTCGACTAATAGTAGGGAAATTTTGCTACTCACAGCAAGTAAAGCCATGCGAATGCTCCTTTCTTCCTCATCCTGATCGGCGTACTTCTCCTTTATCTTTTTCAGCTTACTCCTCTGTCCACGAGAAACTTTTCCACCGCCTGTTAAAGTATTCTTCTTCTCAGGTGGGATGCTCGAAAGATTATCTTCATCTGCTTCCTTTACATGCACAGCAGCAGCATCCCCATCACCAGTTGTATGGCCTTTCTTTAATTTCCTCCTAGCAGCTTTGGAGATAACAGCTTTATCTTTCACCTCAACCTTTCTCACCTCAGTTTTAGATTCCTCACATTCATTAGATTGAGAAATCTGTTCATAAGTTCTAGCAGAATTTTTTCTCGGTCCAAGTTCAAGCGCTTTGTCAATGAGATCCTCGAGTTCAAGTGAAGTTGAAGCAGTATTAATCCCTTCAGAATCACGCACTGAATTAGCAGACCTGCTCCGTGTCCCAAATTCTTCTGAATCTCTCGTCCCGGAACTGTAGATATTGTTATTTTTATTGGAGCTTAGATCAATAGATCCTGGTTCTAGTGAATTGTTTCCACATGATGACAATGCACTTCTCTTATCTATTTCAGAACTTTTCTGTGCGGCTTCACCATCCGACTCAGAATCAGATACTTCCATGTTACCATTTTCCTCGAGAACATTTGATGCTTCATCCTCACCTCTTACTCTTCTTTCATTTAAATGCAATCCCAATGAAGACTCATCCACACGAAATAACATGCCAAACCCCATTATAAGAGGAAGGGGAGGCAGAAAATTCTTCTTTCCACGTATCATGAAGCTTCCTACTGTAAGATATTCCCCTGTAGGAGCAGACTTGCTTACTTGGTGAGGGTAGACCCACCAAGCACTAGTAACTATTTTCGAGTTCCATGCCTGACTGTGGCAAACCTATATTATTTCAAAGGAAAGAAGATAAATCTGCAGCTTACGGACAATGAGAAATTTAATGCATGCAGAAAAGAAAGGCTCAGCTGCATAATATCAACTTACAGTAAAAGATCCAGCTTGGTTCAATGTCAAGGGAGGAACTGGCTGCTCAGGCTTGTGATTCTTTATTACAGTACTCGAAGCCCCGTGAAGTTCAGCATGAACATACCTGTTTCGTCATATAAATAAATTAGAGCTAACTCTTGGTCATCTTAGTATCATTGCCTCCACAAATTACCCAAAGAAAGAAATAGGCAAGACGAGATGATGTGAACCAAAAGAGCTCTCAATCCAGAAGAGCTCTCAATCAACAATGGAAAGATGAGCCAAAATTCTTATTGGTTCAACTATTTGCAGACACTGATAGTTTACCAGTTTTCATCAGTGGTTTGAAATAACCTTTAATAGCAAAAGAACCTCCCCGTTAAGATAACAGCAAAGCTGTAAATACAAATAGAGGTCCGTCAAAGAAGGATTAATGAGAAAATAATCTGCGCCCATAATGCTTTACATCATTGCAAAAGACATAGTAACTAATAGTTCTATTCCAGAGTATTTGATCCTTCCCTGGTTGATGGCCAAGCACCGAAAAGCCTTGCTTGCCTTAACTCTCCCAAAGCATACACAGTTTACTTACAAATGATTCTGAAGAGTACATGGGCACAAGCACACCCAAAGAATCCTAATGATATAAAACAATTATACCTAAGTAAAGCAGGGAGCTCACAAAATAAAAAAAAAGGTGATTCCCGAACTCCCCACTTAATGAACACATAACACAACTTTTTGCCCCTCGGTGTTGAACTCTCCAAGGAAGCAGACCATGCAACAGCCTCAACCTTCTTCGAGACAATATTCAGATGTGACTATAAGGAAAGAATTTGCATTTTGGATCTCTGCAAGTTTACAGGAATTATAAGTGAAAAGGGCCTGCAAGGCCTAAAGGGTCCCCGATTCAAATCCTTGAAAAAGGGAAAACTAGTTCAGAGCAGCTTTCTGACAGCACCAGCAAGAACATTCACTCCAGGATCAAGAAGGTTTTTCTTTATGTTCAAAAACAGAAGAATCAATTAACGCTATAATTTTTAAGAGACTAGAGTTATCCATAGAACGATAGTAGCATCACCAGAATACGAGTGTACAAGCATTAGGATACCCATGCTGTCTTTGATAGTGACTTTTCTCTATGCCCGTCATACACAATATTACATTAAACCTAGAAAGGAGGGACAGCAGGGTTTTTTAAAGGGTTGGGGGGGCAGAGTCAATGAGAAGCTACTGAAGTCAAAGCTTTACACCATAAAATTCATTAACATAGCAAGAGAAATATTAGTAAATCATCTATCAGAGTATAATTTCTTGAACACTCTTGAACTGCACAAAATAAAAGTATCCCTTTAAGATGAGAACGACTAGCTTCACTGCATGTTCCTACATGAAAGAGGTTCTCATGTTTGGTGCCCTGTGGTTTAGTGGCCACAGTGCCCTATGTTCGGGCAACTCCAAGTTTAGTGGCCCAGAACGTCATTTAAAGCTTCCGCTCAAATGATGACGTGGACCCACTATTTGTCTTCTTTTGTAGAGACTAAAGAGTGCAACGACCATTTGATCTAAAGGTTTCGATTTTCATATCACTTGATCTAACTACCTACTCCTTCCGTCCCAATATAATAGCCTCATATTCTTTTACAAGATGTCCCAATACAATAGCCCCATATTCCATTTCAGGGTGTTGAATAGCCTCATTTCCTTATTTCATAAAAAGTAGACACTTTTATCACATAAATGCCCTTGGTTTTGGGTTGTGAACCACCCATGTAGCGAGGTTTTGGACACTTTTATCAAATGCCTTTTTCTTAATCTTCGTGCCAAAAAGAGATAGGGCTATTCTATTGGAACAAAGGGGGTATATTTGTACATTCAGTGTTGGCCCATTAATAACAACCCACCAACTAATTTTCAGCTTAGACACACTAATGCCCTTTAATTAGTCAAATCTGTGCCTCATAAACCGCATTAAACTAACCCCACAGCATGCTTCACCTAAACCTCCAAGCCACCACTCACCACCACAATCAAACAAACCCCTCCATGACCACTCACCATCCACCATGCACAACTTGCCACGTCGTTCACCCCGCAAACCCCGTTGTCCTCCCTACCAAACATACCCCATCGCTGGCAGCAACATGCATCACCACTAAGACACCACTTGTAGAAAGATGTCAGATCTGAAAACAAAGGGGGAGGGGGTGGTGCGATAAATTGAAGGTTGGGGCAACAGATATGGTTGGGGTTACTTAAGGGGTGGGGGGTGAGAGGATGGGTGGTAGCATCTGAAGTTTGAGGGCTTGGACTACAGTAAGCGTGGTTGGTTGGGGTGGTCAGAAGGAGGGGATGGTGGGGTCTGCAGTGGAGTTTTATGAGTTTGGAATCTAGCAAGGGTGGTCGGCACGACACTAGCAAGGGATAATCGGAGAGGTAGGTCAGAGGTAGTGTGTGGCCGGTTGGGAGGAGGGGTGGCGAGGGGGTGTTAATTGAATTTTTATGACCGTAGATTTTTACTTTCACATAAAATTGCAAAAAATTGATCATTTTTCGAAAAAACAAATTACATTGTGAGATCAAATGATTTTCAACTCTAAATTGTTAGATCAAATGGCCAACAAGACCAATAGTGAATTCCCAGATCATCATGTGGACGGAATTTTAAAACGGCGTTAGTGCTAAGGGCACCAAACATGGAAATTTTGAAAGCCACAAGCACTAAATTTTGATTAGCCAAAACACAAGTCACCAAACTTGGATTAGCACAAAACTTAGGGCACCAAACATGAAAAGAATCCTGGATGAAAACTCAAGATTTGTTTGGATGAAGAACTATTACCATTGACATTTCATGAGTGGGGAGGAAACAGCCATTTTGTATGTACACTAGCAACCAAACTCTACTATGCTTTAAAAGTCAAGATAATAATTCCCAAAAGATAATATACTTACAGATCGCCTTTTGACATATAACGCTTAACAATCATCTCGTTCTGCTGTGCATCACGTCCGCTAATAACCAGATAATTCTCGCTGCTGATGAACCAATTAAATTTCTCAAACCAATGGACTTTACGAATGTGAGAAATTGAGGCAACCGCTTTTTCCTGACATTTAAATCCAAAGTAAAGAACATGCAAAATTTATATCATCAATCTGATCAAGTAGCAGTGTGACAAAACCCACGCCTGAGATACCTTAGACAGCTGGAGTCGCGTCTTTTTCTCAGCAGCCTTAAAAGCCTTCTCGTGAGCTGTAATAGTCTTCTCTTGTTTGCTTTCTTGCTTTTTCTTCATTTCATACCAACGACGAGCATTAGCATGCGCTGAGAGAGACACGTCAACTTCTACCTGGATAGTAGGTTCAGGCGATGCAATAAAGCAGTTAAGTTTCTAGACTTTTCAGCAAACAAGCAGAAGTTCACATTTACCATAATGTAAGAAAGCGCGCATGCTTCTATTGTCAAATATAGAAGAGAGGACAGCAAAAATATCAACTAAGATATCAATGTACAAGAAAGTGAGGATTGATACAAAAGCAGTCTGAGCTTTAACTGATATAGAGGAGATCAAATCAGATAATAATTATTGAACTTGATATCCTTTCTTCTTTTGATGGGTTAATTCAACTTAGTATCCTCCATATATAAAATAGTAATCCACAGCGTTCAATCAATAAAGCAATACTCGTCCTTACTCCTTACAGCAAAGTTGATATCCTAAAAGTTGCAACGGAAGAGGGGGTAAAAGTCTGAAGTACGGAAAATTTGTTGAATACTGTAAGTTAATGCACCTTATCAGCTGGCAGTGTCTTTTCATCATCATCCATTTCATCAAGATTGTTGCTCAAAAGTAGTGTGATGCAGTTCCTTTCTAAATACAGCTTGTCAATCAGACAAGCAACCGGGTTTCCAGCTTTTCTCTCTTGCTTCACCATTCGTGCAAGATCTTCCCAATTCATACCATTAGCCAAAGCAACACGGACAGCCAAGATAGCAGCATCAACATCCTCCAAGTTGTATTCAATCAATTGTGCCATTCTAACAGAATGCTCAACTTCTTTTCTCAAAGTAAGCACACGATTTTCCTACAGCAGTAAACCAACACCTTTTAGCTCGAGACGTAAAACAGCAGAATACAGCATATAAGATTTAACTCAAAACAAATTAGAGTAGGGGTATTAACGCAATGACAACGAATTCTATGAACAAAATAACTTTATTTTTTAACAACTTGAATCAAACACGGAGAAGATCAAGGAGGATGTTTTGAGTTCTATTTATCTTCCAGTGCTCTTCAATCTACTCTAAAAAAATTCTCTGCCGAAAAATCAGTATATTGAGAACAAATGAGGTCAGGGGCAGAGCGCAAATAATATTTAAGCTTCAACAAAAAGCAGGAAATCCTTCACATCCTTTTTCTTTATCCTTCACATCAACCACTTAACACAATATTATACATACAGCGGGGAATGGAGTAAACTACATCCCTAGGACCTCAATCTCAACAGATAAATATCTTTCCAAACAAACACTTCATTGAATTTGTGTTCTTCCGTATTACATTTTGGGTAGAAAAGATGAAAGAGAACATTATCTACTCAGGAACCTAATTAAACACAAAAAATACATTGTAATTGAGATGGTAGGAAGAAATTCTAATAAATTAATTTCAAACAATCTCAAACTCTCGATATGAGACACAATATATTGGGATATTACAGATCCAACTCACACCCCTATTAGGGAGATCAGCCCAAGCCTCATTCTTGTTTGGATAAACTGCAAAAGGGAGAACCAACTTATCTCCAGGAAGTAGAATAACCTCAATAAAACATGATCCTCACCACTTCGTGGAGAGCGGAAGGACTGAAATTAAATAGGCTTTGTTTACGCTGGAAGGTCATTTGACTAGGACACTTGCTTATCAAGAAAAGATAGGTAATCAGGACCATAATTTTCCCCCGAAACACATAAGAATTTTACTCGTGACTTTATCAGCTTGTTTGTCAGAAACACAGCAACACACTGCCATCGGCTACACAAACTTAAATCAAAATGAACCAGCAATATGCTTTTTTCTAGAATCTGTGGGCACAATCTCCTAATCACAAAAGCCCTCTCTGGCAACATGGTATCTAACAGCATAGCACTGCTACTGATAGCAAGGACCTCAATGAAGAAAGAGAGGTCATTATAAAGAATTTATAAGGCTAAGACCTTTAACTTAATGAAACAAGACATTTCCACCAACATAGCATTTAACAGCACAATACTAATAATAGGTAGGAGTAGGACCTTAGTGAAGAAAGAGAGATGCCGTTATCAAGAACTAAGAAGCCTAAGACCTTAAACTCATGAAGCAAGACATTTTCACACTCTCTTAGTCAAAATCAGCTTCATGACATCCAGTACACTTAGCTTATCTGTGTTTTCCTCTTGCAGCCAATACGAGCAACAAATAACACAAACCACAAACCCTAGGAGATCAACAAAGGAAGAGACCAATAAATTTCATCGATATTGCTGCAACAGAAGCAACCTTGTTCCCCTCTTCCTAGACAGTAAGATGTCAAGTTTCCACCCGATGATAGTATCATGAAGATACCTGAGAGCTCTATTATCCTTTTCATATCTCCCTTTTTATGAAAAAAAATTTCAAGCGAGGAATTCATGCGGGGAAAAAGATGGATGGAAAGATCATTGAAAACCCGCCAAGCAGTTCCGTAGAAAAATTGCATCTAGGTTATCCAACATTGGGGGCTTGGGGCTAACAAAGGCTTCTCAATGACAAGAATTACAGTGAATAGGAGATCAGAGGACGAAGAAGAAAATAACAATTCCCATCTCTGTTAGAAATGAAAAAGATGTGAGCATCATGACCACTGATAAATGGCCAATGCAACCAAAATAAAATTTCTGTAAATAAACATTCATCCCAGAAACGAAGATATGTGTACTGCAGCCCATTCCTAACTTGAAAGTTGAAACATGGGAAGAGGAAGACTTCGATATCCGAGACAAAGTAATTAGAAAAATTGACTGGCTTACCAGCATTTATGTGCTATAAGACCTATGGACATACATAAATCAGTATCAAGAAGCCACAAATGCAATGTAAAATATAATAAGCAGAACTGCATACAGCCCTTCCTTAGTCCCTCACTTGCTCGCAAAAGTAGGCCCAATGCAGCACCCTATGGGCATGACTTCAGAAATAAATAGCCTTAATGTGACAGCTTAAAGAGCTAAAACGTTTTACCAAACACCCATGAAATCAGATAGCAATTAAGAAACGAAGTATAGACCTGATCCATCCGTATTTTGTTAAGCTTTTGCACAGCAGATCCTTCTTTAGCTTTTTGTTGCTGGTCTACTCGCTGACTCTCAATCTTGCTGTAGAATTCATCCAGTGCTGCATCAAATGTTTCAAACCTCACAGACTCCCTTGCTTTAAATTGGTTTAGCAAAATAGGACAATATTCATCATAGATCTGCACACACAAAACCAAATGCCAAGGTAAACAACACCTTCGTATGAGAACAGCAACTAGAAGACAGAATGCTTCCGACCGCAACGAAAGCCTAATAAATAACTGAAGCCAACCTCGCTGGAGCTCTCGGGCACTGATATAGAGTTTCCTCCTGCTTTCGGTGGCTGCATCAAAATGAAACCTTCGGGAACTTTTCCACCAATTATAACATCCTCCAACCAGTCCTCAAACCTGGCGACAGCTTCGGCTAAAATTTGAACTTTATCCTCATCCAGCTTATTATCTTTAAAAATTTTAGAGTTTGGTACCAAACCCGCATCCAAAATTATATGTTCAGAGAGTTGGGGACCATAACCTAAGCCCTCCCCAAGTACAATCTTCAATGTGCGCTGTTTTGCATGAGCACCGTTATTCACTGTCTTGCTTCCGTCAGGAACTTTACCGCCCTTTTTACCACTTTTGTTCTTCTTGGAGGTATCCAAGTCTTTAATTCCATCTTCATTTGTTTGAACTTCCTCATCTGCACCCTGGTCATATGAAGCCGCAAGAGCTTCCTTCAACTTTTCAATAGTGCTTCTTTCAAAAACTCGACAAGTTTCAACTGGGTAACGGTGCCGTGACATAATTGCAAACCCTTTATCGTCATCTCTGTTGAAATAAGAGTAGCTCAGTAGTTGTATCTTGATAAATCAGAGGGATAGAGGTGTTTAAAAAAGCAACTCCTAATTTTACAGTTTAGACAGATCCTGAACTATTTACAGTAATAAAACTTGATTGTAAAAAATAAGATAACAAGCTGAAGAAACCATCAGCTATGATCAACAACAATATCTTTACGCACCGAATAAGACAAGAGGTACCCACTTCATAATAGGATTTTTTTATTCTCTCAAATGAATCATTAGGTTACATGATTTTGATATGGCTTGAAACAATTATCTGGTTTTCCTCGAATTTCAAGATTTAGGTGACGATTGACAAGTTGACAACCATCTATTAAACTGGGTAGAAAAATCATCATATAAATTTGAAAAGGTTCATTATAGACTTCAACAACTATTGTTGCTAGTAGTGTTAATGCATCAACAAACAACATTCATCATGCAAGCCCATAACAGCTGTCTCCCCCCCCCCCCCCCACCACCACCACCAAATAGGCATCAGTTGATGCACATATGATACTCCACTCCTTTCCCTTTTTTATAACAAAAGAGAAGTTTATTAATATAAGCATATATAATTTGCCATTAGAAAACAAGGAACTCACAATAGAAAGATCAGTCATTGAAAAAAAGTGTGCCGATCATGAAGTAGATCTCTAACAAATAATCCCTGGAAGAGCATCGAAAATCTCAACACAAGTTTGTAAGGTAAATACCTCTATCTCTATCTTAAGATACCTCAGAACAATTCTTCAATCCCTAAAAGTTCAATCATTCTCCTCCAACTACAATACCCAAATGATGGCCGCGAATGCTATTCTTCACAAGGATATGTCATCTCGTTTTGCCCCACCACTTATAATTGACATGCAGATGCCTCACAACACCAACTCAGCACGTGAGCCAACCCACTGGATTGCAATTTGCAATAATCAGGAACGAATTCAACCCAGAGGCTGGCAGCCACCTTAAAATTAAGGAAAACATACTTGTCTCCTCACTCTGTCAACACAACAACATAACATGGGACATACAAGCAAGAGGGAAGATCCACTTCTTTGGATGTCAAGATTGTGTTAAGCTTCTCCAAAGAAGTACACAAGAACGCCTTGAAATTCTCCAGGACCTTAGATGTCCAAGTGTAACCAAAGAGAGGGAAGGAACATACATGAAGGGAGTTTTACAAGTGGTTATACAAGGTACTAAAAGTGACAAGCCACAAGAATCCCCCAACCACACGCTCCTATATGTAAGACTTCGAGAATTATCAATTATATAACATAGCTAGCAAGCAAGTTTGTTAAATCATTCAACACCCAATCTTTAAGGATTTCTCCTAAAATAAAAATTATGTGAAAAGGCTTCATTCTCTCTATTAAGATTCCTGGCATTGACGCATTATGTAGAGTAGAAAGCAAGAAAAGATACAGCAAAGAAATAGAAAAAAGTAGCTACCCTGCCCGATATTCTACCCAAAATGTCATGATTGCCCATGACAACCTTGTCTCTTACAAGGGAAACTCATAGGGTCAAAGTAAAAGACATGATTTCCATCAAGTACGTAGCTGCCATTCCTTTGGAGCATATACATGCTTTTTAAAATGTGGTACCCTATGTTACTCAGACTCGATTTTAGTGTCAGACACGACTTTAGTGTCCTAGGATCTGACACTCTTTTTTCAATGTTTAGGGACACTAGGAAATGGTTTTGTAGACACGAATAGG
>CAAKMY010041315.1:445-34670 GCA_901111285.1 Corrigiola litoralis
TTAGTTAATTATTTAAATTTGTATACACAATCATTGGAAATTAAAAACCAAAAATTATAAACTGCAGTGATACCGAACGAGCCCTAAAAAACTAGCTCTAGCGGATTTGTTGTCTAAATATTGTACGTTGAGTGACAACTTGTTTAGTCGTAAACGTCGATGTCGTGGTACTATATAAGCGGTGATAGATCTCGTAGGTGACTATGATTAACATAAGGCTTCATTTTAAATTTTGAAGTTCATGTTGGTTAAAATCAAGGTGGATTTTTGTTAGAGTTAATGTAAAGATTTTTCAAAGTCAAGGTAGATATTGATTAGAATTAAGAAGCTTTTTTGGACTCAAATTCTTTGACTACAATAACTAAACATCTTAACTCTAAGTGCATAAACACCTTTGACTCTAAAGGAACATTTTTTTAAAAAGGAATAAAGGAACATCTACCTTGACATTACTTTATTTTAGGTAATTTAGTATTGTGTTTTTTTTCCTCCTTTTCATAAGTGATTTTAATAATTTGATTCTAAGCGAGTAATTTCATTGACTCTAATTGAACATGACAATGACTCTAAGAAAACATTTTACTTTTTGATGAAGTTTAATTTGAATATGGTGACTCTAAGTAAATCACTACCTTGAACCTAAGTAAACGATTATATTTTACTTTTAATTTAGTTTGCTAAGTTAGTATTTTTTTTTATCTATCTATTCAATATCTATTAAAGGCGTTCCTTGCACATGAGCTTGCCACGTAGGGCAATGACTTGAAAGTTATAGACCCGCTACTTAAGACATCTATATATAAATTAGGGATTTTCTCTTGTGTACCCCTAAGGTATACATGAAAATTTAAAATACCCCTTTGTAATTTTGACTATTCCAAAATACCAATGAGTTTGATTTTTTGACCTATAATACCCTTAATGATGACAGAAAGCTAACGACGTTAGGTTAGTTAGAAGTGATGGTGTTTTAATAGAATGATTAACAATAAATTTTAACTCAAAAAACAATTAACTTAATGGGAAGGAGATATTTCACCCTTAGGTCTAAAATCAAGGGTGAGGATTACCTCTTTTTTTTCCTTTATCATTTCTCCCCTCCCCTCCCCACTTTCCTCACCCCCCCTCCCCCACCCCCACCGCTTGACCGGCCTGCTCCATCCCACCCCCAGAGAGTCCACCAATCCCCCTCCTCATCCCCCACCCCGCCACTTTCTTTATTTCGCCAAAAACTGGGGTGTGGCCTGGGTCATGGGTGGGCTGGGGGGTTGCGGCGTGGGGCCGTTGGGGTGTGGTTGCAGGGTGTGCATTGCGGGGTGGGCTTGGTCAGGGTGGGGCTGGGTCCGGGTCTGTGATTGGTAGGGTCTGTGGTGGGTTATGGCTGGGGTGGGTTGGGGACTTCGGGCGTGGGCGGGGGATGGGGCTGGGTCGGGGAGGCTGATGGTAGGGGTGGGGAGTAGAAAGGGGATTGGTACACCGATCAGAGGGGAGGGGTGGTAGGCCGGTCAGGGAGTGGGATCTTAGATCGGCCTGGGGTGGGGTGGTAGGCCGACCAAGGGGTGGGTTGAAGGGGGAGGAGGAAAGTGGAGAGGGGTAGGGTTGGGGGTACACCTGTGCAATGGGGCGGGTCCCTGCTAATGGCCCGTGACCCGGCCGTTTAAAGCGGGTCGCGATCCGCAATTTGCAATGACGGGTCGGGCCTCTGACGGGTCATGGCGGGTCAAAAGTAATGAAAGAATGGGAAATTAGTATGTAAAACTCATGACCCGCAACGACCCGCTTTGGCCGGCAATACTTTTTCTCAAGACTAGGCTTGGCCCGTTTGGATTTGACCCGGCACGGCCCGAACCCGAACCAATGAACAGGTCTAGTTGGGGGGAGGGGGAGGGAGTGAGGAAAGTGGAGAAGGGAGTTGTGAAAGAAAAAGGAAAAAAAAAAAAGAAAAAATGAGAGGTAATCCTTACCCTTGACTTTATATCCAAGGGTGAGATATGTCCTCGCTTCTAAGTTAGTTGTTTTTACAATTAAAATTTTTTGTCAATATTCCTATAAAAACACATTACTTTTGAATAACCTAACGATGTTAGCATCTGTTGTCATTAAGGGTAACAGGTCCGAAAAATGACTTCAAGGTATTTTTGATTAGTTGAAATAATATAGGGGTATTTTGTATTAAAAAAACCTTTTGCACATGATCAATTTTACACGTAGGACAATGACAAAAAACGTTATAGACCCGCCACGTTGGATATTGAATTGATATGAAAAACATGAAAACTATAGAACATACCATGCATGCACAAGCCTTCATTGTAAATACGAGACTAAAGATAAATTAGTACTTTTGTCCAAATATATCGGTTATAGAAAATGAGACAAAAAAGCAACATAAATTTAAAAGAGATAATCTTTAATCATTAACAAGTATTTGGCCGCATTTATGCATAATAATTTACAAGACTCTGACTGCTCAAATTTTGTTTATAATTTTGACACTTAACTTGTTGTGAAATATTTGAAAATTTATATTGTCCATAATCGTAAAATATGTTTACCTTGCTATGTAGAATGTCAAAAACATAACTTTACAAATAATTTGTTTGGAATCTTACGTATATTTACAGTGTACGTATGAACTCATACCTTATATTCCACACTTTCATATGGCAACTATACATGACTACAAAACTTGAACCAACAAAACTTATATTATCATTTTAAAAGAAATGGTAAACAGAAACAAAAAATAATCAAGCTACAATGACACTAATTTATCACAAATCGTGCATCGCACGAGCTCAAAAATAGTTATTATTGATTTCAGTTACTTGCCTTGACTCTAATATATTTAGTTAATTTAATTTTTATTTTTTTTTTGTAAGTGATTTTAATAAGTTGACTTTAAAAGACTAGATTATATATTGACTCTAATCGCAAATTATCATATAAGACTGTCTAATATTATTTTGATATTAGATAGTACAAAACACACAAGCCCAACAAATTAAACGAACCCACCAAACCGATTTCTCTATCCTCCCCAACCATTTTGATATTTGTCGCCTCTCTCCTCGCCCTCCCCTACTGCCCATTCCTCCCTCTTCCGCCTCCCCATACCCCTTTAATCTGTTGTCATTGTCCTCCCAAACCGATGGAGGAGAGAGGGTGCCGCGACGGTGGAGGGATAGAGGGCAATACCGCTATGGGAAAGGGAAGAGTTGCGTGAGGGTATGAGAGGGGCAGGGAAAGCGAGGTCAGTATGGGGTTGTCGGTGGGGGGAAGGGGTGGTCGGCACGATAAGGGGTGGTAGTTGGAATTCAGGAGTGGGTAGGAGAGAGAAAATGGTTGTATAGGGATGAGTTTGATTGAGTAGGTTATAGTTTTTATTGGAATTTTTAATCGTCTAATTTTGATATAAAATTAGATCATCTCATAAGAGACCAGATGGACTCTTATAACTTCCACCTAGAAAACCAAGTTTGTAGACAAAATAGATATTATTGACGTTAATAGACATATAGAATGACTAAATATAGTGTTTATAAATCACTTTAGAATTAGCTCAAGTGGTTAGAGCTCTCTTACCCCATTCATGAGATTGGGGGTTTGATTCTTATCATCCACTTTGGGGACACATTTCATATCCAAATAAAAAAAAAATCACTCTGACTTTAATGCGAACTAACATTGTCTTAAACAATTAAAACTAAAATCCCTATATTTACATACATTTCCATAAATCTGATATAATAACTTTGCAAAGTTAACTATAGCCACAAAAGTTTTAAAAAGTCTTACAACATCCTTTTTAGCATAAAGTATTTTCATAGATTAAATGTCTTACAACATCTAGATCGATTGTAACATAGTTAGTTAAAAACATAATTAACAACACCAAAAAAAAAATTGTAGGGAATATAGCTTGTTTAAGTGCCCATCACCATTTTTTGGTAGACGAACTCCCGACAAACTAATTCAAGTTAAATTTTCTACAAGCTCAAGTCAATTATGAGATTTATTTTACTTTATTGGGCCAACATGGCCCTGTTTACTTCTAAAATAAAAGTAGATCTCTCATGACGTTTGGTTTTTGTAGACGCCAAAAGTCAAAGTTCTAAAACTAAAAAGTAGTAATAGCTTTGATATAAAGTCAATTTTGAAAGTACTAATACACACAATGAAAATGATTATATAAAATTTCTATCATTTGATGTTTAATTCCTTAGTTTTTAACTCTATGTAGATAAATTGGATAGTTGACTTAATAAATGGTCAAGAATAA
Organism: Corrigiola litoralis; assembly: GCA_901111285.1. Taxonomy (NCBI): domain Eukaryota; kingdom Viridiplantae; phylum Streptophyta; class Magnoliopsida; order Caryophyllales; family Caryophyllaceae; genus Corrigiola; species Corrigiola litoralis. Next base: position 4,728 of record CAAKMY010041315.1, read on the forward strand.
TCTATTTCCCAAATTAATGGCCAAAATAAACTAATTTGGTGCACACCACTTTTTTTTTTTTTTGCAAAAATGTAAGCATTTTTCATTAATCACCAACCAGAACAAAGTATTACACAAAGCACCGGGGCATACCCCTGGCACAACACACAAAGCTCAGCCTAACAACTAACTAAGTGCAAATTAAAAGCCTCATTAACAGGAAAAATCCAGTTAAGTCTACAATCAAAACTCAGTCTGTCAAACCATCAAACCACTCAGAATCACTCCCCTTCAAAGGCTTCCCAATCATACCTTTAATTCTGAGACAACATTCTTTTTTATCAATCTAACAACTGACTCCGGACTTTTAATACTCAAATTCAGCCTGCAATGTTTCCTCTCAAACCAAATGAAATAAACAGTTGCTGCACACACTGCTGTAACAACCAACTGCATAAATCTAGATTTCCTTCTCCTCATAATCAGATGCCTAGCTCAGATCAAAAATTGAAATTAGTGTGGACGTCAAAGAATTTAATTGAAATTACTTTCATCATATAGTTTTTATCCGGTAATCGTTCGAATGAAAAAAATTTGTTCAATTTACGAAAAGTATACTCGAATAACATAACAATTGCATTAAATCTTCACAAGTGGGGATTAAGCGAGAGCTTTATTAACAAATACGGAGTACGTGAACAATATATGATTCTTCAGATAACTCATATTTCGATAAAAAGAGAGTAGCACAACTACATGATTTTTTTTATATTTTTGGTACAAACAACGAAGTAAATTTAATCTTACCAAAAAAAAAAACTAAATAATTTAGTACTCCGTATTTAGTAATGTCATGTTGAGGTAGCTCGTGTGTCGCATGGCAGCATGTAGTCGTGGACATCTCAATCTCTCACCCGGTTTAAGCAGACCGAAGCCCGTCGTTCGTTATTTGCTTATTATTTAAACTGACGATGGTAGACAAGAGCCTTTCTCATTAACTACGAACACTATACTACAAAATAAAGCATTTTTCACTTTGAAGAATTAAAAAAGCGTTATGAACTTGGTCATCAATCATCATGTGTACTGTCCATATATGGATCTAATGATAACATATATTTATACATTTCTATTTCTATAATCTTAAAAATTAGGTAACTGATATTGAATTCTCATGCTGATCGATCTTGCTTAGCCCCTTATCAATCGGAGTTTGCCAAAATGCAGAGATTCCTTTTCATTTTGTCAACGCCTCAACAGGATGTGCTGGTCCTGCTGGATGATGATAAACGTGGCGCTTGCTAATCAACTCCCTAATCATGTACGTAAAAGAATTAATTAATGAATGTCTTACTAACTAAAGTTGGAATTGAAGAATAACTTGTTACTGTAAGTCCTATCTGCATTCATACAACCACAACATCAACATGCATCAAGAATAATTTTTTGATTAATGTTTACCCTATTACTCGAAAATTTGAACTTTTTAACCAACACAAGCCAAAAAAATATGCCGGCTTTAGCCCAAACTCAGTATGCAAAATGAAGAGTGCGAGCATTCTCCTAGCCTGCTCGTTTTGACATCAAGGCAGCGCTATTTCCACGGGGTAAAAGCACATCCAACGGATATTTATAGGAGTACTCTTACCATGTGGCTTGTCAATTTCCCTCTTACAGTCTTACACTACTCTCATCCACAAAAGAGAGACCAAGGAGCATAACGTCATAACCAGATAAACATGAACTGAAGCATAGATCATTCTAGAGAAAACTAAACTTAAATATTGAAAAAAAAAGATGAAAGTTTATTGAATCAGTACAGCGAAGCAGCTTACTCTGGTGCCCCTATCCAGCTTGAAGTGTCACTTCATAATTGTATGATCATCCACAAACCTGGACCCACAAAGATATGGAAATATTTATATTTGAAAAAACTCTAAACCGTTAGCTATGCTCATCTAACTAGTGTGTTTACCATTAGCTATGCTCATTTTCCTTGATTTTAAAAGGAAAAAATATGCATTTGATTCATTTCAAAAGTTTCGCCTGCCAATCAGTCATGTTTCACGTAAATCCAAACATTAGGTTTGCAAACATGTTACCCGCATCATTTAGATCAATTGGTATGAGGTCGTTCTAGGTTAACTAGAGATCTCACTGTCTAAGGTTTGAGACCCTGAGAATGTGACAATGTTAAAACTCTGAGTGGAGAGCTTTGTCGTTCGAGTGGTCTATCCGACTCGAATCCGGAGTAAAGCAGATGGTCGAAACAAAGCATGTTTGAGAGTTCAATCAAACGTTTATGTGAAATCTCCCCATAAGATTGGATTATTTGGAATCAAATTGAAAGTACCATAATTTCTTTGACAAAGTATACAAATCAAAGTGTATTTCAATCAACCACTAACATATGTAGATAGCCATGGCAACACAAGTTTATACCCAAATTTTAGTAATTGTTTAAGATCATTGTGAGACCATATGTTCATGATCATTGTGTAATTAATCAAACTTTGAAAAGTAAATACTGTAAATCTAATGATATGGGGTTAACAAACCATACAAATACAACAAACGAAATGAAAGCCTTTAAACCCAGAATATGCTGCACCAACATGCCAATAAACTTGGATTAAGACATATTCCTTCTTATATATATAAACATCCAATGATTTCCACCCAATAATTCTAGATAAAACCACATGTTACTTACATTCACATCGTCCCAACCATTAAACTATTTGACAGTACAGGCTGGCCAATGGGTAGACCTCCAGCTCCCAGTTTGTCAGCACTCTCATCACTTACACAACCGGATAACCGGCACCCCCGGTTACCCCAACCAAACTCCCCTTCATTCTCTCAGTATAAAGTACGTGTTCCCAACTCTGTGAAGTGGAGAGCTGAGAAAGAGATAGAGTAAGAAAAAAAGCTACTTCATCTCCTAATTAAGCACCAAAATCTTGCTTAAGGTCTCCAAAAAACTCGATCACAATGCCTAACTACAGGATCATCGAGAGGATCTCCATAGGCAGTCCTGAAGAGGCCTACCACCCAAACACCCTAAAGGCGGGTTTGGCTGAGTTTATCTCCACCCTCATCTTCGTCTTCGCCGGTGAAGGTTCCGGCATGGCTTTCGCCAAGCTGACCGCTGGTGCAGCCAACACCCCTTCAGGACTTATCGCTGCCGCCATCGCCCACGCCTTTGCCCTTTTCGTTGCTGTGTCCGTTGGAGCTAACATCTCCGGTGGCCACGTCAACCCCGCCGTCACTTTCGGTGCCTTCATTGGTGGAAACATCAATCTCCTTACTGGTCTTGTTTACTGGATTGCCCAGCTCGCTGGTGCCTCTGTTGCTTGCTTGTTGCTTAAGTTCGCCACTGGTGGCTTGGTATGTTTACTTTTGTTGCTTTTGGTTTAACGTCTTTTAGTTCCAATATGTTTGGAGGTTCTATTTTCATGGATTACATGCATGTTTTTTTTTTAAACGGTATTTCCTTTTTGGAGTGGTGCAAATCTGACTGACATAGCTGTAGAGTGTCCAGATGTGCAATTCTGGTTTTCATGGATTTTAGTGTAGATTGAGATGATCTATTTAAGTTCTGACACATAGATAAGATCAGTAGCTGACACTAATTTTTATGAGAAAAATACTTCAATGCTTTGGTAAATACAGTACTATGGTAAAAAAGTTGACTCAGACCAAGAATGTCTCACCATACTCCACCTAGCTTCTCAGTAAATTTTTACTCTCTCCTTTGGAATGTTTTAGATGCATTTAGTTTTTGTTGGAAAAAAGAATTAATTTTTTATAATGATTAATTTTGTATTAAGAATTCGGTCATTAGATTTTAAAGATAAAATGTGGAGTTTTCAGGTATTTTTGAAGGTACACATCAAGTTAATTTGAAGTTAATTTTTTTTTAGATTACATTTTTATCTTGAAATTAAAGTTCATATAATGGCCATAATTTATGGTCAATCAATCTAATCTAGTATTGATATTAATTTTGTGCACATATTATAGAGTAATAGATGTATTCAATAGTTTGATTATGAATTATCAAAAGATGTATGCGTTAAAAAAAAAGTGAGGTATTAAAAATACGAAATATGATTATTTTAAGATTTATAAATAATAATGTATTTTTCAAATATATGTTTTCTTGATTTGTCTAATGGACTTGTGATTGAAAATCAAAAACTATGTCTAGATATAGCATTATCAACCAACATGTAGTCAAGCGGATTTATATGATTAGAATATCCATGTAGAGCTTATCATGAATCTTTAAGCATTATAGATGCTCAATTATGGTTTAATCATTACAAAGTGTCAACTCTAAGAGGAGAACTCTAGCTAGTAAGAAATGTTCCTACAAGTAGTAGATTATGGTAGCATTACGTAGAACATTTTACTTGATTAGTTTTATGTCTTTGTGATTAGGTGTTTGACTTTCCCATGATCTTATCATGTACAGGAAACTGCTGCTTTCTCTCTAGCTGCTGATGTGTCCGTATGGAATGCACTAGTTTTGGAGATTGTGATGACATTCGGATTGGTATACACAGTTTACGCCACAGCTGTTGACCCAAAGAAGGGTAACATCGGTATTATTGCTCCCCTTGCCATTGGTTTCATTGTTGGTGCCAACATCTTGGTCGGTGGTGCCTTCAGTGGTGCATCCATGAACCCAGCCGTCTCCTTTGGTCCAGCTTTGATTAGCTGGAGCTGGGAAAACCACTGGGTCTACTGGGCCGGACCACTCATTGGTGGTGGAATTGCTGGGCTTATCTACGAGTTCATCTTCATTGGCCACTCTGAGCCAGCTCCCGCTGACTACCAAAGACTTGCTGCCTAATTTAAGGAAATTTGATTCAGAGATCAACTGCAATTCAAGTCATATGTTGTGAATTGAGTATGACTTTGTTTTTTTCTTTAATTGATTTTTCTTTTTGCCCTTTGTTATTTGTAATTTATGAACTTTTGGTGTATGAATTTGAGAGTTATTGTGGTTGTTTTGTTCTTGTGAATGAGATTCTTCAATCATTTTCAATTTGGTTTTTTAATCACCATCATGTGCAATGGGTCGGGAACCTTAAAAGCCCAAGTATGACCTTTTTTATAAGGCTCATAACCCGACCCTTACACTAATATGTAGGGTCGTAGGCGACCGGTTGTTTTCTTTGTTTAGCGAGTCGGGATAGTGGGTCATGAAAGAAAAAGTTAAAAATGTAGTAGGCATTTTATTTTCTTCTTAGCTTATTATTCATCAACATTAGATGTTTAAATTGATTCTCTGTTTTTCTTAAATTTTTTGAAAATAAGTAAGAATAAAATAGAGAAAATATGTCCCACATATTTGCATCGAAAGAGATCATTTGCATGGCTATTTCGTATTTCAGGCTGAAGTGGCTATAGGCAAATTGTCTTGGTGAGATCTAAATTACTAAAATTGCAAAGCAGTAAGCATGTGCCAAAACGTTAGCATTTTAGCAATCGAAATCAAGCGACATTGGATTCATCCAGCTTTTCGTTGGAAAAGTTGGTAAAAAACGAGTACAGTTGCTGAACAAAGGCACAAAGCATTCATTGATTGAATTCCTGCTCTAATTGTTTACACTCAACTTTCATCTGTCGATGAATTGAAGCCACACTTTTGGAGCACATTGATTTTCATGAGGAGGACATGATAGGGCCCAGAACACGTGAAATTGGACCATATAGTGGGACACTGAGAGTAAGCCGACCATGCCAAAAATGTGTCACCTAACCATCAAACCTTCTAACCTATTAATTGTCCTAGTCGCTATAATTGCTGTATAATTTTTTTTTTTTCCGAGGGCTCATTGTAGAATTACGGAGTACATATACGAGAGAATGACTACGAGATTTACACTATTTTTTGAGACCCTCGCTAAACCGAGTTCAAAGAGGCTAAGGACGAGATGTGAGAGATGCGCATAAAAAGGCAAGATGGATTGGTCAAATGGGTTATCCCTTTTCAAATCTTACGACATGTTCACAATGATTAGTAGCTCTCCACATTTTTTTTTTGTTTGAAAATAGTAGCATTATGTTAGTTAAGATCAAGTTCTCTCAGCTAATATACTTTGCGGAAATTCAGAAAGAAATACATGCTCCACCTTATTTGGGGGATTGAGTCTCGAAACATAGTGAGCCATTATGTTTCCACCTCTACGAACATGAGAACATCGAAATAATTCGAACCTCCTACTAGTTGTCATGAGATCGTCTACAAAGATCCCTCTTGGCGATAGAAACTATTTAGACGAGAGTTCCGACGAAACCACATTCAATAAATCTTACATCAATATATAATAAGTGAAATGCAAAACAAATTATTTCAACAAAAAAAAATGCAAAAAAATTAATAATAAAATATGAAGATACATTAACTACCTAAAAATGTGTAAAATAAGTCTTACATCAATATACTATCTTAAATTGAAAATAAATTATTGCAAATTTTTACTCATCTTCTTCTGGCGGTAGTCATTACATGCATCGTGGCAGTCATTTCTTAAAAGCATTAATGTATGGCTCTTTATATCTACATTTTGCATTTTCCTCGGTCTCTTTATTTACCTAGTGCGCATGCACATGCTTTGTATATACTACCTTTGCCCATGCTAGGATGACATTGCACTATTCAGCGGAAAAAATTTATATCACATTTTGCATTTTTTAAAAACTTTTTTTTATATAGGAAATAAGAAAGTTTACTTTTTGGATACTTGTTATATGGCGTTGTTACACTTTGCGAACTTGACATTTGTCCAATAACATTTTGGCTCACACATTTGAGTTAACATCATTTAGGGTGTCCAAAATAGATTCATGTTACTTTATATCTCTAAAGTGATGATGTTGCCAGTTAATTTACAGTTAAGTTAACTAAGAAAATTATGATTATGTTAAAGCTTATAACCATCTTGAATATTGTATGATAAAAATGAAACATAATTAAATAAAATTTACCCAAAAATGAATCTAAACTTAACCCAATAACCAATAATTATTCTTCCCCACACTTAAAAAACACCCAACCCCAACAAATCACCGTCCTTATATATGAAAATACCATCCCACCCCCACAAACCAAATTCCCCACTTTATATAAGAAGTCCAAGCTGAGCAACATAAATAAATTCTGTAAAAGACAAATTACAAGAAACACTTCAGTTCATCACGAAAGTTGCTAATCAAATCCAAGAAACTTCAACGGATGAAGATGTGGCGACAGAAGAGGATGTGGTCACATTGGAGATAACGACGTTGTATATAAGGAGGTTCCAAAAATATCAGAATCCCCTTAAAAAGTTTTTATAACTAGATACTCATATTATACCTCCAAAACTTCCACAATGAATTAGCTTATTACAATTTCTACTTTTTCTTCTAAACTAAATGAAAATAAGATATAATGCATATATTAGTTTTTACAAATAGGAAAACTTGGAGGAAAGTGAGTGTTACATTAAGTAAATGTGCAATCTTATAGATTAAATAAATTTATGTGGAAATTTGAAAGATGTGTTGATCACCACGCCTTATTTCACAAACAAGAAGATAACATGTTCGTTGTATTTGATCAAGTAACTGCATTAACGAATTGCCTAAAGTTGTTGGGCAAAATAAGCTAATTGATCATCGTTATTCTATTGTAAAGTGGTAATGACAACCGTTCTTGGGCGTTGATGTCTTTTTGTATTATTTTCCAACCCGGTTCTTAAAACACTCATGTTTCCAACGGGTGGCTTAACGCACTCTTCCAAGCCTATAACGACATGTCTACCAAGCTTATTTAGTACGTAGTATGCGTTTTGGTCTAACTTTTGGAACAATTTTTTAACCTAAAAGCTCAAAGCTTGGCCAAACGCCATGTTTTTTTAAAAGCCCGGAACTGTTAAAAAAAAAAAAACAGTTTTTGACCTCCAAAAACAGAAGCACCAAAATGCTGCTTCTGTTTTTGTTTCTCCCAAAAGCTATCCACTTCAATATAGGAATTAATTCTAATGTCCCCTGAAATATCTTTTCATAATCTATTTTCCCCAAAACTAATTAAAACTTGATTCTCAATTTATCTTTCTTCACTTCGCGTATACTCCTATTATATTTAACTTTAAAGCTTTAAGTTTTCTTTTTACTACTTTAGCACCTTTAGCTCCTCCCATAACAAATACAGAGTACATCAACTCCTCAATTGTTAGCATGAGTGATTATTTTATCTAATAAAGTTAGGGTAATATGGAATTATAGAAGGCATGATATACACCTCTAAAAATCCTAAACATCTCGACAAATTTGGGTTGGATTTTATGACAAAGCTTCAAATTAGTTTGGATTTTCTCTAAAATATGCCACTGAAGCGAGCAATAGTGGAGAAAATCATTCAAGTGATGACATAGCATGTGCAATTCAAGTGACATAGCAAATTGCTAGAATGTGCAGATCCTTTCTCTGAAGTATTGAGGTTGGAGAGAGGAAAATGGTGTTTAGAAGTGGCATAACATGTGCAATTCTAGAAAGTATGAGGTGGTAGGTATAAAAGAAATTCTAAGTTAGAACAAGGCTTTTATGTTGAAGTGGCTGTGGAGACTGCAAAATCAGAAGGATGATATTTGGTCTTGCTGGGTCAGATATTACTTGCTGAAAGGGGGTTCAATTCGGCTTGTTTAGTCATTGTCTACAACTGGAAGAATTTATTTGTTCTTAGGGATGAGTTTGCAGTAGCAGCTGGTGGGTGTGCTTCAGATACTGCTCTGTTGCAATCATGGACTGTTACAGGGAAATTCAGTTTTTGTAAAGCTTATAGTTTCTTCAGAAAAGGAGAAGGGAGATGTAGTTGGGGGAGGTCTGTTTGGGATTCTTCTGTTAGACACATGGTTTCTTTGGAGTACAACCTAGCCACAGTTGACAACATGATCAGAAGATGGTTGGATGAAAAACTTGATTCTTAAAAAAAAAAAATCATTCAAGTGAGGATGAGTTCGATTATAATAATATGGCTAGTGTATGTAAATGTTATTGATACATCTTCGATGCATAGAAAATAATGTAATCTATTTTGTAAAATGTGATAACCGTGTTTATTGTGTTATAGTTAAACTAGAACGTTCTCTATTACTAGTATTTAGAATTTTTGCTTTTTCTATACATTTGGTAATTTTAAAATTTTTGATGGTATTAAAACTAGCAGGTAGAATTCAATTTGTAAAATCAATCATAAAAGCAAATTTAAAAGCAAAAATTTTGTGTAGAAATAGTTAAGTCAAATAGCTATTAAAAATACGAAACACTTCTATCATAAGCTAGGCCAAACAATGAAAAATTTCTCCAAAAACAATATATAAAGAAACTAGTTTTTAAAAATGAAAATATTTTTTTAAAACTAGGCCAGACATACGCTTACTCTGTAACCATTTTAACCCTCTAAAAATTGGCCATGCCTTTCCATTTCGTTCCAATAAGCCATTCTAACCCTCTAACGGAGAAAGTAAAATCAGCTAATATTTGATTTGAGTGTGATGAGAAAAATCAGCTAATAGTGGATATACGGAGTAACAAATACCATAATTTTTTTTAAGAAAAACATAGGAAGAGTAAAATTTTTGCCTAGGTAAAAGTTTTTCTTGCCTTGGCAAAATAAGCACCCTTATTCTTATTATATTCAAGTTTAATTAAGATTGTTATTGGTTCACACTTACCAGAGCTTAACTCTGCTACTGTGCTTTCATTTGGCGAAGCATCCCAACTTTACAAGACAAGCCAGGTACTCTTTTACCAAAACATATCTGGGTTTTCCCGCCTTGAGTTTAACCATTACAAATTTAACAATCTTCAGTTATTTTCCCCCTTATTGATAGATGCAGCTTAATATGATTGTAAATGTTGTATATTTCGTAGACTTATGGCTCCGTTACGACCTTATTAATCCAAAATGGTGCAATTAAGTGGCGGTATGGGCATTAGAAGATTTTATGTTACCCATTTTCAATATGATTTATTCAGAGACTTAATTACTTCCTCTAGTTATGTTTATTCTTCCTACTTTGCTTTTGTACACTATTCACAAGTAAGGATTGATCATTGATTTATTTCCAATATATAAGATAAAATATAGTCATGTGGGATCTTGTTTGATTTGTCTTAATGAGTAGAGTAAGAATATGAGCTTTTTATAATTTTTATTAACATATAACCAAAGATATTTAACATACAAAATGTGCATTGGCAAACGTGAAATGTTTCTCTATGAAGAATAAACATAACTAGAGGTACTATTTGGTAGTTTGTATTTTCCCATATGGCGGTATTCGAAATAAACCAGTTGTGAAATGTTCTTCGTACTATTTCTACAAGAAGCGTGTTTTATGAGGAGCAAGGTTGGCCTAATGATTGAGTTCAACATATCGAGGGGATGTCTTGAGTTGGAATCATCATACCCCCTTCCCCGGCGATGTACTAAAAAAAAAAAAAAAGAAGAAGGAAGAAGCCTGTTTTATAGGCTTAAAAGGCTGTTTTCCTTATCGGCATTTGGCGCTTGCATTGTAATTTGTATGATAATGTCCAGTATCTTGGGTTGAAGTTATAGATGTTTACGATACTTGGATACTGAGAGACAAACTTCATTTATTTTCAAATTAGAATGCTATGGCATCTGTTTATATATGTCTGTTGATGTAAGTGTAGCTGAGGTCAGCAATATAGCAGACCAGTGAGATCTGTGTTTCATACGGTTTCGTGCCCTTTGTAAAGTATTTCACTTGCTTCGTAGCTGCCAAACTCCTATCTACTGCATCAACCTTGCTTTCTACTCTAAGATAGCGAATGTGTATAGGTGGTAGTTGCCCATAGACACCTTCAAAGGACTTCACTGTATAGTAGAGTCAAAGTTGGGATTATACCAAAACTCTGCCGAAGGAATCCACCTTTGCCCATTCGTTAAGTTTGTCACTGCTCAATTGCTCATGCATCTTAAATAAGTCTCGAAGAATCTGTTAAAGACTTCAAATTGCCCGTCTGTTTGAGCATGACAGGCTGTTGAGAGTTGATATTCTACCCTTTGTAAGTAAAGGAGACCTTTCAAAAATTGCTCATATATATATCTTTGCTCGGTCTGAGATTATAGTTGTAGGTAATTCATCCATGTACGCAATGCCAAGGCCCAAGGAAAAGGTGAGTTGCATAACAAGGGTGTCTCAAAGTCATGAAATGCTTGCATACTGGAGTGTCTCAATTTCCACAAATATTATCTCCTTGCCATAGGACTTTGAAGCCCTTCAATTAAGTCCATGTTGATGTCTTCGCATATCAAGTGTGAGTATAGGAAGTGGTTGTAGTAACCCTGGCAATGTAGAGTTGTCTGTCCCGCATTTCTGACATGTAGGGTATCCACTCATGTGCTGCTTGATATTGATCACTATAGCTTCAACCCCTGAATGTCCTCTTTGTGGCGTACCAAGTAACCCTTTAATATCTGCGTCCTAAACTCACTGCCAACTTCCACCACCTTTCTACCCTTCCTTTTCAGTTCCCCATTACTCCAGGAGTTATCTTGTTGCAGCTGCTGATTAAATATTGGATTTTACTATCCTCCTCCCAACTCTTTTATTCTGCTTAAATATATCAGATTGCTAGAGCCAAACAACTTTGATCTTGTCACTCTTGAAAGTGCATATGCAGCCCTGTTTTCTACTCCTTTGATAGCCCCTTCTGCTGAAATGGAGTGGTCATCTTGTTTTTTAAGAAATATTTCAAGCTTCTGAGGTCAGTCTTGATGATGAATGGTTTCTGACCCAGCTAAGTCTAAGACCTCATTGTGCACAGCTTGTATTATGGCCAAAAGCTCCTTCCCATAAGTAGACAACGTCAAGCTTATATAAGATAGGGCTTTGTTAAAAAAAGCAATTGAATTCCCTTATGAGTCAATACAGCTCCAATTCAACTACCAGATGCATCAGTTTTCAAGACAAAAAGGTAAGTTCAATGTCTGGTAATGCTAGCACTGGAGGTCATAACTTCCTTCAGCTTCTCAATTGCGTGAACAGCTGTTTCATCCATAATAATCCCCCTCTATTGAGTTGTTGAGTTGATGGTTTAGAAATTTTCTCTTAGAATTATACAAACCTCCTCTATATTGTGTCAGTCCCAAGACAATTAAGTTACGTACCAGAAAATATCCGGATTTGAAAGAAGAGGGTTTGAAGTCCTAGTAAAGGGATAAATTTTGTACATAAAGAGAGGAGAGAGTTTTAGAGCAAGGAGCAATTTCATTCTACTTGAAATTTCTGATTGCAAGCTACAACTTGACTAGATTTAAAATCCTGGAATGTTTTTGGGGATTCCTGTCTGACAATGACAGTTGATTCTAGTTCTAGGAAATTCAAAGAAGGACAAAGACTCCAAAATAAAGGACACTGGATCACATAAAATCCGCTGTAACCTGATTGGCTGATGTGATACTCTTGGGATTGCCACCACCTTCCCGTGACTTGTCCTGCATTCCCCTTGCTGACTCAGAAAATTTGCTCACTACTGACAATGCTTCCCCTGACTTGGAAGCTTACTGGTCTGGTATATTTCTGACCTCAGCTAGACTTGCATTATCTTAGTGAAGTGATAATCAATTTACAACTCATATAAGGGACCAAGGGTTTTAATGCTCATTTTCAGAAAGAAAGTCAGAACAGAAGCCATCATGTCCTTAGACCATCTTGCATAATATCATCCACAATTAAGGAGAATACCTGCTTGGCGAATAGCTCTAAACTCTAAGTTTAAGAATGAAGAGCCTTAGGAAAAAGTACTTCAATTCCTGTCCGAAAGTTCTCTGCCCTCTTGAGTCTGCTGTCTCTGTGTCCATATGTTGTACCAAATTGCAAAAGGAACCAACATGAGAACTTGCTCATTGCAAATTTGTTTATTTCCTTTTCTGTAATGTTTATGGGTGTGAAGTTGAACATTTTAGTTCAGTCAATAGGAAAAAAGAAGATTACAGGATAATTTCACAGATACGGGAATTCGCCCTATTTGAAACCCATATAAGTTATGCCAGCGAGACTGATGGAGGCTCATGATTGCTATTTGAACTTTTGCCAGAATTTTTGGTGGTTGCTAGAATTAAAGCATCCGGTATTTTGGGTCTCTCCACGATACAAAACTCTCAAGTTCAAGTTACCATATCTTTTTTATTTCTTTTCCAATTACTGTTCTCGAAAGCTATTTTCTCTGAAGTGATTGTCTAAAATAAAGTTCTATGCCTTTTGCAGATTGTGGGAAGAATACAGCGAGAATTGCGCTAGCAATAGCTCAAAAGCCATTACATATTCTTCTGGAAGAGAAATTCATCTCTCTATTGCAATCATGTAGCAAAATAAGTCACCTTCACCAAATTCAGGCTCAGGTCATTATTCATGGTCTGCAGCACAGCTGCTATGTCGTTCCAAAACTCATTTCACAGTCCGCAGAATGGAAGAGTATGAGCTATGCCCGCTGCCTGTTTGATCAAATGTCTGATCCGAACACTGTAACATATAATGTGATGTTTAAGGGGTATATCCAAAACAGACAGTACAAAGAAGTGGTTTCATTGTTTGGGGAAATGATGAATTTTTATGTTAAGCCCAGCTGTTATACCTTTCCAATGGTTTTGAGATCTTGTGGAAAGTTGTCAGCATTGTCTGAAGGTCAGCAGGTGCATACTCTGGTGACTAAGAATGGATTTACAACTAACCAATATGTGGGTAACACATTGATCGAGATGTACTCGGGTGCTGGTGAGAGTGGGCAAGCTTATAAGGTATTTGGTGAATTGCCTTTTAGAAATATTGTGGCTTGGACGTCTATGGTAAATGGGCTTCTTTTGTGTGGTCATGTGGAAGCAGCCAGGAATCTTTTTAACCTGGCTCCAGAAAGAGATGCAGTCTTATGGAACACTATGGTCTCAGGATATATTGAAATGGGAGACATGGAAACTGCTTGTAAGCTCTTTAGTAAAATGCCAGATAAAGACATAATGTCATGGAATACTATGTTGATTGGTTATGCAAAAAATGGGGAAATTGAGGCTTGTGAGAAATTGTTCGAACAGATGCCAAAGAGAAATGTTTTCTCTTGGAATGGACTAATCAGTGCATATGCCAGCCTTGCCCGTTTCTTTGATGTTTTGACCACTTTTAAGCGAATGCTGTCTGAGTTTGACGTGCTCCCGAATGATGCTACCTTGGTTTCTGTATTGTCAGCATGTGCAAGGTTGGGGGCACTTGAGTTGGGAAAGTGGTTAAATATGTATGTTCAACGTGCTGGATTTGAAGGAAACATTTATGTCGAGAATGCTTTGGTAGATATGTACGCAAAATGTGGGCAAATTGAAAGTGCGATCTATGTGTTTAATGGCATGAAGAAGAAAGACTTGATATCATGGAACACCATAATTGGAGGGTTAGCCATGCATGGTCATGCACCGGATGCCTTGGCTTATTTTAGTGACATGAAAACTGCTGGCGTAGAGCCTGATGGGGTCACCTTTATTGGTGTTCTTTGCGCCTGTACTCATATGGGTTTAGTCGAAAAGGGGTTGGCTTATTTCCAGAGCATGGCTCATTATTCCATCAGCCCTCAGATTGAGCACTATGGTTGTCTGGTTGATTTATATGCCCGAGCTGGTCGTCTGTGTGAGGCCCTCAATGTCGTGAATATGATGGACAAGAAGGCAGATGCTGTCATTTGGGCTTGTTTACTTGGAGCTTCCAGGATCTACAAGAATGTTGAAATAGCTGAGCTTGCTCTCAATCAACTGATTCAGCTTGAACCAGAAAATCCAGCAAACTATGTTATGTTGTCTAATATTTATGGGGATGCTGGGAATTGGGAAACTGTGTCTAAGCTTAAGGTGGCTATGCGAGATACTAGATATAGGAAATTGCCTGGGTGTAGCATGATAGAGGTTCATGATAAAGTAGTTGAGTTCTATTCTTTGGATGAGAGGCATCCTGAAACAGAGGAAACATATATATGCTTGAGGGGCTTGACCAAGCTTATGCAGTCACTTGCATATCAACCTGAAGATGTGGAGCTTGAGCAGGAAGGTTCAACATAAGTGTTGTATATGCTAAATGAGCAATAAAAATTCAAATTAAGTCTGTCAACATATTAGCAGGGTGACTGAGAAACCTTTACTGTCTCACTGTAAGATATTTATCAAGGTGCAAGGATGTTATGGGCTTTGCTCTTTGAGTATCTAAAAGATAAAACTGCGGTTTGTGGTAAGGTGATCCTTGATGTGATTCTTTCTATTGGTGGTACACTACTGGTACATAATCAGCTATAACCTCTTACTACCAGCTGGGATCGTTGAGCCATTCCTGGAATATGAAATTAGTTCTTGTAGCATAGCCTCCCATCCAATATGGTGATAAGAGTGGCTCAACTGTGACAGACAGAGTCATTATTCAGCAGCACGGACCCAATTTATCTGAGGATTTAGGAAGATGACGATCGATTACTAATTTTTGGGAAACTCTCTTTTGATTGGGATGGATGCAAAAGTCCATGGCTCTGATGGGCTTATTGTGGCTAGCATCCCATTTTTTCACTTTAAAAGAAATCATATTTGTCAATCTCTGTACCTTTTTTCTTATCCAAAATAGATTTTTTCCAGCCACTAGCCCTCCAGCTTAGTCTTTTTTCCTCCTTGGACATACGAAGTGCTAGGTGTCAGGGGCCCTTTGCCGTAGATGCCAAGGGCTAGCACCTTCGTTGCTGATTTGCATGGGTTCTTGGCCCTCGGATGCCATCCTCTTTAAGGTTAGTTTAAAAAGTTTCTTACGATGAACCTCCTTTTGTTTTTGTTTAGCTCTGGGACTCAATTTGTTTTTATCTCTAAGAACTCAGATGTATCCATTGTTTTCTTCGATTCTGCTCATGAGTAGTGGCTGCCAACATATTTTCATTAGTAGCTAGTGATTAGACTTGTCTAAAAAGATATGGTTTATCAGGAGTTATTCTGATAGTTTATGATTATGTTCATGTCCATTGTTAATGGAGTCAATAACTTACACTCTTTGTTTTCAATTATATTGGACTAAATCAAATGACTTATATAACCCTTTGTGCTTATTTTTATCGTGAAATAGCAGATGGTTGGTGCACTTCAATTCTAGGGTCAATTTGAAGCAACCTCTCTGTGTTATTGTGTTTTTGTGTTATTGAAATGCAGGTTTTATTGTGTTATTGAGATGCAGGGGTAAGGCTGAGTACTCCCGACTACCCCTTCTCCCGCTTAGGCAAGAGCCTTTAGGTATTGGGATATTGATGTAGCGATGAGGTAGTCAATATGCATTATTCTGTGTCTTTTGGTTCCTTCACATTGTTCTAGCTGAATGCTATGTAGTGCTTGTAAAGATAACCACCCTTTCCCCACCCCTTTCTTGTTCAACTTCTGCTCAAAAGTTGTATTTTTTAAGCCACAAACAAGTCTTGTATGAGACTATTTTTAACTTCAAATATGACAATTTTAAGGTGGTTACTTTTTAGCTTAAAGTGTTTTTTTTTTTTTTTTTTGCGGTGCTCATAAAGAGTGACCACATTTAATCAATTTGTGACTGTCTTTTATAAAAAAAGTTATAAGCACTACCTCTTTAGATAAATTATGTTTCGGTAAAGTGACCTGGTTGAACAACTATATTTAGATCATGTGTTTTCGCGCAAGTACATCATTTTCTCTTGTTGAGAGGTCTAAAAAAAAGCCCTCCCCAAGATTTACTAATTGTTTATGACTCTCTCTTCATTAATCCAAAGTTCATTGTATATTGTTTATAATGGTTAATATTAAAAGATGGGTTGAGTTCTGTAATTTATCGAGACATAGATCTTGGACTAAAATCGAAAACGTTGTTCATCATGGACTGATGAGATCTTTATGTGCCTTAGATTGAAATTAAGAGTTCAAGTAGCAGAGAATAAGATTTTACTTCCTTACAAAATTTATTTCTATGGCTTTTCAGCTCATTTGGAAAAATAAGCTTCATTCAAATGGTTCCTGTGCGTTTGTCATCTATTTTTTCAGTGCGCTATCGGTCATCTTATCTCTCCATATACAGAAATTATTAAGCTCATTATTCGTCCTTTTTTTTTTATTATTTTCTGGTGAAAACTTAATTGTCAATGGTGTTTAAGTCTCTTGCGTTTGTTTTCAATTTACTCTTCCATCTTGTAATGCTTTACTTGTATGACAGTTTGAAGTTTTTTGTTTATTTTACTGAGGGAAGAGTATATGTTTGGGGTAGATCTGGCTAATAGGATGATTAGGCTTTTCAATCTTTCCCAGCTATATCTGCAGTAGCTAGTGCGCACAGCTTAAGTATTTTCTTGCGGAAGGTGAAGGGAGGTGTGGAGAAAAATGGAACTCTAGGCATGATTGTCTACCGTGGCGTGGAGAAAAATGGTGTGGTATTTCTCTCAAGTTGGTCCCGAACAAAACAGTGACTTTGCAACATCATATGAATATAATTGCATTGAAGAGATACGCCTCAAGAGAAAACCTGCATCCAGCAGAGAGGGCAGAGAGGGCTTCAAGCAAAGCAGCGCTCAAGAAGATTGCAGCTCAAATCTAGATTAAGTCAACTTTTTTCCTGCACAGCTTATTTCAGACTATTTTGTGGTTTATAATAAATACAGTAAGCTGTTATGGCCCAGCTTCTTTCAGACCACCATCACCCCTGCCACACTCGAAGCCCCAGTAGGATTTAGAATAACTCACAACTCTAAAGTCCAACTGAATTCACGCTCATTTGTCCCAGGCCCGACCACCTTTACCTTGGCTTACTGACCTTTCTGTTGACCAATAAAGGCCATCCACTCCGTCCCCACATAATTGCGTAAATTCTGAGACTGTAAAAGTAAACATGTTTTTAGTTAATAGACAACTCACCAGCCTTCTCAACCTATGTTATTCGGACATGGGAATACAGATCCCATACAGTACGGGATCCAAGTGCTTTAATTCAAAAAATTCAAGATACGAGGACTTAAAAATAGAGACGCTACTTAAAGTTTTCTCTTTCATCTCTCTTATCAGCTAGGGCTTACATCTTCTTGTTCATCTTTCCTTGCCGTGGAAAGAAATGTTAGAATTACGCTTTTTTTTACACGAATCTTCTCTTGTTAATTGTATAGCCCATTGTGCACATACATAAGTATTTGAGGATCGTATCCTGGACAAGCCACCCCCTAGTGTTGTCCAAATATCATACCTCACATGGTAGCTTTTTGGTTAAATTTGATCAAAATCTTGACTTTGGCACGTCATATTGTTAGGATGGGAAGGGTTCGGGGGTGACTAATGAGTATCAAATTCATTCATCAACTTACGTAAACTTATTAGAAATGGAATTTTTTATATGTTTTGGAAGGACTGTCAATCTGTTTCTAAAGCTGGAATCGCCAATTAGCTAACATGGTCTCTTGAAGCTATGCTCAGGTGACGGACTCAGACAGTCAGTTAGAGCTGGCTGATATTATGAGTGGCGTGAAAGTTATGTGGCACTGCAGCTGTTATTCGTATCAAAGTTCTGCGTTGTGTACTTTTGGTCTGATATGGTTCTTGCTCTTGCTAACAGTTCTTTCGTTTTCTGGCTTTTTTTATTAGTGAATATTTTCTTTGTATAACCAGTCATTTTCTACCATGTGAGGTCTTTTATCTTTGCTTTGCACTTATACTTTTAGGTGTTTTTAGCATGGTTATCAATTTGAACATATGTTTTTTTTAAATTCCCCTCCATGCTTTGAGGCTTTTGAGACCAGGATCAGTTGAATTGGCATTGGACAGGTTCCTGATAGTTGTTGAGGTTCTCTATAGTTTCGCATCAGCGCACGATGTAGGCCAACTTAAGGTTGTCTTCAAGGGCTGACTTGTGATTATATGGTGATTGTGTTCTTGAAACTATCATGATTTTGTATGTTGAAATTTGGACTTGGATATCATAATAAAGCCATCCACCGACTGTTTTCGGTTAACTGGAAACCTGCTAGATTTTGTTTTGTTAGTACATTATTTACCTCAACACCTTAGAATTTCTGTAGTCTTTGACTCTGGTACCGTGGTACATGACCTTCTTAGGGAACACCTGCATACATGCTCGAGGCTAGGAATCAGATTTATGAGAAACTGTTAACAATCCCCCAAATATAGGAAAATGAGTTCTGGTGTTACTGCCAATTGAGTTACACCTTATTCTTTGTGAAACGCTATGTATGACAATGTAGATATACTTTTCTTGACTGAGTGCAATGGTGCAATGTGGAAAACATGAGGCGGTATTTGAAATTTAGATGCTGAGAAGAAAGTAAATCTTCCTGTTTGTTCTTACAGATTTATCAAACGTATCATGCACATTTTCTACTTGTATTAAGCTGTGCTTGACTTTATTATGCTCATTATTTTCAGCAGATATTAGTTTGTGTTGTTGAGTTTGTTCTAATAAGGCTATGAGCATGTGTAATGTGTGTTGATATTGGGGGTTTCGTTGTTTTATACTTTTATGGTTACTGCAAGTCTGCATTTGATTTTCGTTACAGACTTAGTGTTGCTGAGTTGTTCCGTAATAATTCAGTTTTGAGACTTCTAAAGTATTAATGACCCACAAAAATCAATGATTTTAGTGAACCACCGATTTTTTCTATTGGCACGTATGTGGCTACACTATTCTAATATTCTATGAGAAGAAATTCAAATCCGGCAATAAAGCTAGCTAGGATACCATCTGTTTGTCGGACTTGTGATTCTGTTCTGATATCAAGCTTCTGCTGTTGTAGGTGTTGCTGTGAGTCTGCGCGAGATCTGACATTGTCAACTCATCTGCTGTCTGTGTAGGATCAAGTGTAGCAAAAGGTTGGCCTCTCATCGTTTTATGTTTCCTACTTCCTAGGTTGTGCTGAATGTATTATTCTACATGTTTTTTTTATTCTTCGATTTCAGTTTTTGGTGGTAAAATGTTGTTTCGCATGTGTTGCATCCTCTGTCTGAAGCATATCTAGTTATTTTGTGGTGGGTATTAAATTTCTTCTTGATCTCCCTCTCCTTTCATTAGGTGTACGACTCTGCAAGATATTATTTAGGTTGGTGTTATGAATTTGGTACATCAGTATCACAGTATGATCAAAGACTTTAATTTCACATACTGGTATGCGAGTCGTTATCTGATTGCTTTTCCTTGTGCTCCATTTCAGGGGAGCATTTTGGAATCAAGTTCTTTTCATGGGTCAGGAGGAGTGAGCCTTTGTGAAGCGAAGACGTGCAATCACAAGATAGTATGGAACATGGAGTCTAAGATAACTAGATGTCTAGATTGTCTGTATTTGTTTGAGAATAGTGTATCAGCTAATTGGCGTGATCAGATGTAAGTTTTCTGATTAAAGTTATCGTATACATGGCCTAAGATTGTTGCAGGACTATTTGCAGATTACTGACAGCAAGTAGCCTATGCTTTTCAGAATGAACCAAGTTCTGTAAGCTTGAAGTCATCTATCTACTCATCAGTACCAAATCAAACCGTTATTAAGCTGCAATATTGTTTCTGCTAAGTGTCAGTCTCTATGTTCCTTCTCTTATTTGTTTCTTGAAGGTAGGTCTGGTAGGGTCTCAAGTATGGCCGCTTGGGTTTGGGAGGATACCCTAGATTCTAAGGTAAATGTTTTTCTGCATAGATCCGATTAACCAAATGCGGATGTTATGCAGATTTTATAGTAGCAGTATTTAAGAGCAGGTAGCACTGCAAGAGCTGATATTTCTCTGCGGAGTGTTCGTAATTCAGTGATGACCTAGGAGAGACATAGCACTTGCACTTTATCTCAGTAACATAAATTGGTTCCGATTGCTGAAGACGTTAGATATTGGCATCTAGTGACTCTTTATACGATCCTCTCTTTACCAAGGTGGCTATAAGTGTATGATTTCCTCTAAATTTTTCCCCCGTTCTTTATCACTAATGTCTATAATATAAATCGGAAGAAACTGAAGTACGTACGCGGTTATCTATTTTGTTTGGTCGTAATTCCTCAATTACACATCCATAGCCCTTTCACTAGGGAACCCACAATGATGAGCTGCATATGGCTAATTGTATGCATGGAATCAAAGGTTTAATCTGGCAATGGCAATGTACATCAATACATATGGTATTTAATGAAATAATGGATAGTTACTCTGTCCATACACAATTATGCATGTGACCTCATGTCCGTATATTACGCAACAATCATCCCTGTGGTATTAGTATCCTATTGTCTGAAACATGCATGTCACAATTTACAATGCCCAAGTGAATTGTAGGCAAATGAGAAAACGATGATTCCGAGTGACATTTTAGTAAGGATGGTTCTCGATCTTCTGGGCATATAGTTGCACTCTCCTTCCGTTGAGTGGCTGCAATGGTCTTGTATTTTTCTCTGCATGCTGCATTAAAGAGAAATGCTTATGTACTTATTGAAGCTCCAAATAGTTCTTTTGCTTCATGCATGTAGCTAGAGAAAGAAAGCACTACGTTTTTCATGGTGAAATGATCTATCAACAAAGTATGGCCTATGAGAGTATGAACTTAGAGGTTCGCAACTTACATCATGAACTGCCTCCCGCAGTAACGCCACTTGTTCTTCTGAAATGGTTCCTATCTGGGTTGGAAATAGTAAGAGGCATGCACATAAGAGAACATTTATAATAGGTCCTAAAACAATAGAAAATTTGCAGTTCATCACCATATGCCTGGCAATGTACACTTGTGCAGTCAGCAAACTGCGGTTCTATATCCGACATGTAAACTAGGAACTTACTAGCAAGTTTTGAGCTTCGTTTAATTCAACTTAACTCAAAGAACTCTGCTATCAATAGACAATATTAGTTGTTACTGCAACCTAAATCTTTACTATTCCTGAATATGTTAACATGATAGAGTATGATACTTGTATGTAACTAATTAAGCTATAGGAAAACAAACATACTACAACTTTGTAATTGAATTAACAGAGGGAGGCTGAGACTGGCGCTGTTTGCACGAATTAACCCTCTATTTTATGGGAGCTTAGTATAGTTCGAGTGGCACCGAATTATACTCTAAAGATTGTGGTTTACCTGTTTGTTGATGGTCCAAACGACTCCTTCAGTGCAAGGAGGGGTGGTAAGTGAGCCCATGTATCGGTAATACTTGTTCCCTTTCATCTTGATCTTTACTGGGTTAATCATGCCAGCATCTATTTCTTCTAGGGAATCGGAAACTGATTCAATTTTATCCCTCAGCTGCAGTATAAATCGGTCAAGTCACAACAGTGCATTTCCTAATATCTTCTAGTAAAGTTCGTCTTTAAATTCCGTATACACACCTCTGACAGAAATATGTTCGGCTTTCCAATCTTGTAAAGAAGTCCAATAACGGCAATTTTCTTGTCTACGCTTTGGTGAACCATATGAAGCTCCAAAGCGAACCTGAACAAAATATTTTGGACAATGTCAAGAGAAAAGGACTACTAAATTGAATCGCATACTCTGCTGCATTTCTGAGAACATTGAGGTGATGTGTTCACCAGAGTTAAAACATGTATGTGTGCTCCTCTTTGGTTCGTAGAGAAAAGGTGGCAAAAAGTTAAAAAGATTTTCTACATGAATCCGACCAGTGCAAGCACCCCTACCTATTTGGTAAAACATGATAAAGTCATATATAATGATCACACACAAGTACACAACAGACCTCTTTCCATTGATTGTATGTTCTGATGGCGAATGCCAGTGGGACTGCCGCAGGATATAATCAGTGCCATTGAGTTGAATCTTGCTACTTCCATCCTTCCACTCAAGCTACATGAAAACAATCTAAATATCAAAATTCCAAAATTTTAAATAGATTATGCATTGAAGAATTTCTCTGCAAATAATTACTGGAAAGGTTTTCAATATGTGAGACACCGTACTCTCGATGACATCTACACTCAAAGTAAATTTAATCATCTACCCCTACATTGCTGGTCTCTAATAAAAGAATCTTGTTTTTTGTCCTCTTTAACACCCATGGGATGGCTAGCAGGCTATCAAGCAACATGCCAAAACCATTACATGCTGTCTCATGTAGTCATGTTACCTTCAATCGACACAATTCCCAAATTGCGACAAATCTTCTCGTTTTATATCGTCTTTACTAACGTGAGCATATGCAAATACCATAGTAGTCAGCCATCAAGTTATTCCAAACATTTACATGCTTATCTGGGCATTTGGCTACAGCAGAAGCAATGCTACTAGATATCTTGGTTACATGACACCCTGTTCTAAAATGTAAGCAGATCATATCGTACATAAGTCTAACCAGTGCTAGTGGCAGATCCGAGATCCGGGGTACCAATTTTCTACCATTTCGACTATTTCGTACGGTTTCTTGCTAGTTGTCTAATACAATTAGAAGTAGCATCCTCTAAGCTAAATCCGCCCTGCTTTAAGTCTTAACTCTCCTCCTCCATTAAGTTATACTTTCTTAATGTGCATGTTCTTAAATGATGTAACCTTACAATGAGACGGACCTATTAACTTCTATATTTGCACCCCCATCTTTTAAGGAAAGCCCCTCGCTCTAAGTCATATAACAGGACCCACCGTGCACTAATCTTATACAAGACTCACCGCATACATGTCATGGGTTCGTGTATTGTCTTTTTTTTTTTTTTTTGAAATTAAAACACACTGATTAAACATTAGAAATAGAGTCAACTGATACAAGCTCCTGCACTGATGGGGGAACACTTCCTATCCACACCATCTCCTGATCTAAAGCTAAGCTAAGGGAAGCTAGAGCATGGGCTACTTTATTCCCTTGGGTTCGTGTATTGTCAAGTAACATGTCATGTGTTAGTATATTTTTTGAATTCTATCTGCAGGCATGCTCTATTCTTGAGTCGATACCGTTGTTAGTATATTGGAAGTGACCTTTTTATTTTTTTGACAAGTACTGGAAGTGACTCTTACCTCTATGTCATGACCTCTATTCTTGAGTATAGCCTTCCCACGTTTGTAAGACTTGGTGATCTCCGCTGACTTGGGAATTACTTGCACTCTCTTATGCAACAGATCAATGGGGGACTGCATTCCACCACTCTTACATGTCGACCATTCTTCCTTAAGCTCCCCCCAGTGATCTGGCCCCTTCGCACTCCCTTTAGCATAGTCAAATTCTCTTTCATCCTCTGTCATTAACCACAAACAATAGTTAAGAAATATAATATACCTGTTACCTCCTATGCACCATGTTTACATGTACTTCTGTTGCATCCTACTACACTTTGTTACTCCATCAACATATGTAATTATGAGCCATTTGATCCCTTACCAACTTCTTGCCCGTTAATCGACGTTGCTAGTGACGAAAGGAGGATAACAGAGAAAATAAAAGAAGACCAAAACAATGTTGGTTTATTTTGCATCTTCATTTTCTTGTTTGAAAGAACTACCCTTGAGGCTTGTGGCTTTTGTCTCTGCTCGTTGTCCATTAAATAGAGAACAAGTAAATTACTAGGTGTAACTGGCGATTACCATTCCTGGGCAAAATGGAACATCTACGCGCAAACGTGCGTAATTACATTGAACTGGTAAAGAAAATTAGGTCCTCGTACTTTTTTTTTTTTTTTGAAGGTAATTAGGTCCTCGTACTTGAACCACCCTTGACTTTTGAAAACTGGCGGCCTTGTATTTCTAGATCTTCAAGTCTATATAAGGTGTGGTGGACCTCGTGGTTGTTTGGTTCATATAGGAATTGAATTCCGGTTTTCACTTTCCTGAAATTTAATTTCTTTATGAAATTCATGGAATTTGGACCTAACATGTTTGGTTGACATGTCGCAATTTACAATTTCCAAGGGGGAAGTGGGTTCTTATGGGAATTTTAATTCATATTTCTAATTCATATGGAATTTGCAATTCCTCCATTCAACTAAATAAATGTCAACCAAACAACCTTCAAAATTTGCAAATTATGGGTTTTCCAATTCCTACGTAAATTCTTGTCAACCAAACAACCACTAAGTAATAATAGTAGTTACTCACAATAATAACCATACAACAAATCACACAACGCCATGTGTCAAAAAATATATGCTATAGTGATGGCCTTTTTTGTTGATGTATAATGAGCTGATAAAGTTGCTGATAAGAATCGAATTATTAAAAACTTATTGTCGTTCTATGTTACCACTGCCGTACTACTCAAACTCAGGGCTTGGTGGCGAAGATCAGGCATACATATCAAATAAATATTGTTGGTGAAGCCTCCCTCGATGTTATCTTTCTCTCATTGTTGACCAAAGTGCTCCCACTACACCACGAGAATCGAATTCACTCTATGACTATAATTGGCTCGTGTTTTCGTTGATCTTGAGTCCTTATCTTTTCTTTTTTCTAAGCCATTTTCAATATTAGCCATCATTTCAAGCAAGAGCTCTCGACTCCGTTTTTATTATCTGTCTTTTTAGTTCTATAATAATGTTTGCTCCAATAATTCGACCCTGGGTATTGGTAGATGGTTGTGGTTTTCATTGTTGGTCAATGTTGTTCTTGTTCAATTTGTTTTGGTTAGAGGTTTCTTTCTATATAGTCATTTTGCTATATTAACAGTTTTTTTTCGCCAACCGAAACATCATTATGGTTGAAGTAACTAGCCATATATTTTTGTTTAACTCATTCATACGCTATGTTTATAGTAGTATATCTTCGATGCATAATAGTATACCTATTATGGATGACGATATTTGGAGGAGTGATATATAGATTGGGTGAATGTAAATGTTAAGGGCAATGGAAATGGAGACAAGTCCGATTTTTGTCTAAATAAAACGGGAAAAGGCGATCAAAGAGATGGGCTACAAGCATTTCAAAAAAGGAGATGTAGAATGTGCTAGTATGGTTTATGAGACGATAATGGGTGTTTAATGTTCGCTTGGTCTACTTGTCGGGGACGACCCTGTCAAGCTCCATAAAATGGTTGTTTCTTAATAGTTCATTCAATCTAATAAGCAGCTCATTTAAAGCCAACCAATATAGCCATGTTATTAGTTCTTGTACACATGTCCTCTCTCTAGACAATCAATATACATAAGCTCTCTATAGGAGGGCTCAAGCCTATTGTTGATGACATTTAAGATATAATCATATAGTTTAAAAGGGCGTCATATTTAAACCCTCATAATAAGGATTCAAATAGGAGCTTGAGCGAGTTAGAGGGAATTTGAAATCTTCGATGTTTAAGGGATCGGAAAACGTGTAGAATCAACCCTTATGATGGAGGAGGGAGGAGATATAGTTCAAGTACAAACAGTTCATGGAGAAGTCTAGGGAGACTATGCATGGGTTTGAGTGCACTTTCGCTTCATTTTTGGATACTGAAAGAGCAACAATGAGTTCAATGTTGTATTCCCCTTTTCATCCCTTTGGAATTCATAATTCTTTAATTGATGTTGATACATGGATCAATTGGCCTACCACAATATTCGATAGCACAACTAGGGGTGTTGGAGACAATTATAATGTTCTTAATTAATGTGCAATGTTAGCTAAGAAGAGGAAATTGGGTAGCTCTTAGTTAGAGAAATAAGGCAATTGGTTAGCAACCAAATTGTAGTTCTATTTACTTTTGATATCCCAATTATAATTGAAAGATGTCTAGTTAAATGTGATATGAGCATAACCATTTGCATATTAATGAGGTCTCTATAATGGGGGTCAATCAGAGTGATATTCCCCTGATACTTCTTTATAATGGGCAGAAGAGAATTTATTGGAAGGGAATTGGTCAACACCAAACCACATGATCGTGAAAAGTTCTTTAGTAACAGAAAATTTGGAACTTAGGATCTCTTCGAAGCAGTTAGATTTGTTGAAGTAAGGAAATAAAATATAGTTTTATAATCCCAACTCTGTTTCTGTTATGAAGGTCAAAACGACCTTGAAGCAAATGACGTGTTACTTGACATAGGCCCGCAACAATAATGTGTGAGAAACATGGGTCTTTAGTGTTT
The DNA here is from genome assembly GCA_901111285.1 of Corrigiola litoralis. NCBI lineage: Eukaryota > Viridiplantae > Streptophyta > Magnoliopsida > Caryophyllales > Caryophyllaceae > Corrigiola > Corrigiola litoralis. Next base: position 31,776 of record CAAKMY010041315.1, read on the forward strand.
CTGATATATTTCAACAATTAACTAGTAAGTAATGGTGAAGGTTGAGAAAAATTACACCTAGGGATGACCGTAGATGATCGATATGATTTTTCTTTATTTTGAGCAAATAATAAATGGTACGTAATCACTTTGGTGACATGGAAGTAAGTAGTCTTGCTTATCAGCTTTTCTTTCAGCAGCTGGGAATGAAACCACGAGTAGGAGTCAAGAAGTGTTTCAATTTCTCCTTATCTAAAGTTCAACGACGAGTTTTGCCCATCTTCTTGTTGAAGTACTAAGGTTTTGATGATGCCAAGACAATTCACTTATTAGTCTCTTAACAGTGCATGTATGTATGCTTGATCATATTATTGTATTGGTAGCGAGTTAATCTTTCAGGTAAGCACGGAGGCTATCGAAAAGATAATTTGTTAACTAATTCTCATCAATATATTGATCAAGATAATGATGGAAGATTAGTTTAGGATGTGTTTCCTATTACTAGTCTTGTGCAACGGAACAAGTGTGTGAGTTGGTATGAGTAAGTGTGCAATTATAATACAACACATATGAGACAGTCTCTGAGACTATCACATACATCCCGCACATATGAGACTGATTGTTACACTGTCACATATGTCCTGCACTTGGATATAAATGCATGATATTTCGATAATCCTTTCCTTATCTTTTAATGATTGAATAAACGTTTCTTCCCTGCATGGAAAATGTGTTAAAAAGGATTTTCATTGATCTATTATCTTTATGATATATGATTTCCTAAGGACATGATATTTATTCTTGGAAGTACATAATTTGAAGAAGGATGTAAATAATTTAGATAATATTATTTCATCTCTTCTTGGAGGATAATAGTTGCGATATTTTTCTTCCCTTGAATAGCATGATTTCTCATATTTGATTGAAGAAAAATATCTTATTTTTTTGGAAGAAATATTTTTAAAGGATAGTATTTCAAGTGTTATGGAAAAATATCTTTATCTTATCTTTTATTCTTAGTAAAGAAAATCAAGGAAGAATGTTTTACTTGTATATTCCTTCCTTAGATTATTATTGATGTTATAAAGATGTCCAAAAAAAATAAGAGCATTAGACGTTCAGACTTTTTCATGAAAAACATACTACAACATCTAAGTGACAGTCGAGTATACAGTCTCATCAATCCTGCACTTATACACTTGTTAACGTCTAGATTTGTAATTGTCATCTCTATTTGCTTAACTAAGAAGCACACCTTGAGATACATTATTTTTACTTTTCTCTTTTAGATTGAGGTATTTTGGGTGCAAGGGATTTGTACTCATCTTGATTTAACTAGGGATTAGTTGATCAAGTTACGGCTACGGATTAGTCGTAAGGGTTTCTATTGTCTTGAGTAAGAGAGTAGAAAAGATTTCAGGAAGGAAATAAGTTGTGGACGTAGACCTCGAGTTGGGGTCGAACCACCTGAACTTTTGTGTGTCAATCTTTCATTTGCCTTGTTGGTTCATCGGTCGTATGTATTGTATCAAACAAAGGACTATTATCTCTAGTCCGTGATACAGTATACTAGACCGCCCGTTCATTGTTTTAAAATAGTCAAACTTTGTCACTAGTCTTTAATACTCGATTCCCCCCCTATCTTGAATATTAGATTTTCTTGTTCTTTCACTTCTTCTAGTAGTTCTAAAGGTAAGCCCTCTTACATTATGCAAGGAAAGACAATCTTGAAACATGTAATACCCCATAATTTTATAATATTTTATAATATAGGATAATAATGTTGTATTATTATTTGAGAATTAAAGATCAATTTTATTATTGAGATTTATATTGAGAGACATGGCCCATTAATTATTAACATTAGTTTAGTTATCCTAACCTATTTACTAAAGCTAAATAAGTAAGACAAAGAAAAGAAAGAAAATAAAAACAAACCTAATACTAGCACTAAACCAAACGAACTCTCAACCTCTCTAAACTCTTAACCTGACACCCCCACCAGTACATCACTCATCCTCACCAACATTCATCCTCGCCGGCGGTGACCTCCGATGAGACGTGCGAACTCCACTGAAAGGAACTCGTTGTCACGCATAGGAAGAAAGAGAAGACTTGCAGAGAAAAGGTGCGGTGGGGAGAGAGAGGGAGAGGAAGGACGCGACTCAGGTGAGGTCGCTAATGATGGTATCGCGGATTCGGAGGCCGAGTCCGTCGAGTGCATTCGTCCCTTTTCGATTCCTTTTAGCCAAGGCCGTCCCGTAGGTTTGAGAGGCCCTGTGCGAAGTGTCAATCGGGGGCCCTATGGAACAAATTTAAAAATATTATTTAATACTAAAAGATTCATAATTTAACCAATTACATGTTATTTTAATTGATATAAAGTAAATATAGACTATATTGGTGAATATATTTTTTAGGTGTACTTTCTTTGTTTTAATACAGTTTCCAACTTTTCAAGACCTTAGTAATCTACTAATCTAGTCTAGTGTTAATATGAAGTAGACTTTCCTACTATTTTTTTTTTTGACAATATATATTTTCCTACTATTGAGTATTGACAGCTGGATACTTGGGTGGTCCCCAGTCCCATAGGTCGAGTGATTGATTTGCGTATAATTATGCTCTTGCTCTGTACATTAGCTTTATAAAACAGTTGGAAAAAGCAATCGTTATACTGCGCACCCAGTGCAGGATGTTCCATGCACTCTTACACTGCCTATCTAATAGTTAATATATAAAGCAGAAGAATTTCAGAGCTTTACATCGAGTCCAATTATTTTAGGAGTCTTTTTAATGTATTTTAGGAGTGTTAATTTATGTTAGGAGTCTTTTAGTGTAGGTATTTTATTACTATAAGGACTATTTTGGAGCTCTACATCGAGTCGTCCAATTATTTTAGGAGTCTATGGTAGG
>CAAKMY010041319.1:0-16735 GCA_901111285.1 Corrigiola litoralis
TTTACTTATTTTTTCTTATTTTTTCTGAACTTTACTTATTTTTCCTGAATTTTTCTTATTTCTTCTGAACTTATCTTATTTTTCCTGATAATAAGTAGAAATAAGTTGAGGAGAACAGGCCCTTAGCTGTTTTAATCAGCTGATAACTCTTCATATTTTTGAAATTTCGACCTCGTCTAAAGGAAAGTAACATGACCTTGAAACTTTGAAGTTTTGGCATAAGAGTACGTACTTCGAATGCATATCACAAGTTTGAATGCTGGGTTTGATTGTGTTATACTGAATAAAGAACCTGAGAAAGCCACAGAAACCGGAATCAATTGCAAGCAAATTCGGACTGCTGTCTTAGGCTGGTCTTAGGCTCTTAGACATGTATACAGTATACATGAGCGCCACATATAATTTAAATGGCTAGCAACCCGTATATTAAGTAATCCACAATTGATTCTAGTCTAGCCAACGAAATTAACTGCCTATAGGCAAACAATGAGCTTTTACTTTGAGGGTTTCCCCTCCTTGAATTATGTATGATTACTTTTGAATAATAAATTTTGCAAGTCATTTTGATACCTTTTTCTAGACCTATGTAAAATTAATTTTGCCTCAAAGAATAGAGTCCGTGTTGGGATAATGTCTTGAACTTGTGTCGGTTTGTGAAACAAATTTTTTTTTTTAAATGCAACCAATTCGCAAGACGTGCTGCATCGAAACAAGTCGTAGGTTTTTTGACGAAGCGTCATGTCGAGAGAAATCGGCTTAGTCCGGCGAGTCTTTGACAACGAGGATCTAACGTCCGTAAATTTTTGGACGACTTGTTGCATTATTGGTTTCATAGTTGTATTAGGTCATTGCATTAGTTGTATTTAATATAGAAACGCCACATGTGTCTTACATATAAAAGATTTTTTTTTACAGAAGTAAAATCCTTAGGGATTACATCCCCTTTGTAGTGTTCATACAACAAACATGGCTCTCTGAGCCATTACATATTGAATTAAAAACAGAATTAAACTTAGAACTAGATATCATGCTCATAACCGAAGTGCAAGAAACATGTAGCTTGTGATGTTGTCGGATCTGGGTTCGATGACAGAATCTGGCACACTGATTTGAAGAGGGTATGAGAGTAGAAGTTCCCTTAGCCAAACTTGTATTACGAGAAAGACTTAACCTGTAACACAGACACACGTTAGTGAAACGTGGAAATTTAAGTTGTCTCTTACGAGACTTTAAAAGATAGCTAAGGGAACTTCGCTCCTCAAGGCCCCCCCATCAAACTTCGCTGACGAGGAGATTGCATGTTGTGATTGGCTTGATTCCAACTTTGACTACCGAGGACGGTGGTGCAGATGGAAGTTCTCGAGAGTTGAGGATGTTGAAAGGAGAATGTTGATTTGGGGGAGTAGTATCTTCATTGCCTTGCCAACTATTACCCATACATGAACAATTTAATTTCAAGTGGAACGGATAGACACTAGATGCGGGTGTAATTGTCATCCCTTCTACTCTTACTTATCAAACAAGTCATTAGAACCCGAGATTATGAAAGTTAAGTACCAAAACGCCTTTTCGTGCCACTCATTTTGACAAAGAAAAGTTAATTTAATAGCATAAAGTCTCAACTCACAAGTCACCGTATTAGAAAGACTTGTAAATCTCAAGTCAGTAGTAAACTTGAAGGAAAACTTATGATAACAAGGCCATAATAGTCAAGAATGAAAACAAACCAAAAAAGGTTAGAAAAAAGCATGCCAAAGCCCACCTTCAAGTCCCCACCAGATGAAATCTGTTTGAGAGTGAATAAAGAACTTGCCACATTTTTTCGACCGTTACACTTGAGTCAAATATGGCCATGTACCATGTCCATCAACGCTCCTCTACTCAACATAATTCAATGATCTCATTCCCTTTTTTATTTCCTTGGTCAAATTCTAAAGTAGGAAACGCAATTAATCAAAGTTTGCCATATTTATTTCAACCCTTTGATTTAATAAATATGGCATGTAGTAATTTATTCCAACTTTATAAATGATACAAAATAGAAATAAATCACCGCAATCTCCATTGCACAAATTCATTTCTTGCCCCCTTTACCTCATGATTATTTTACTTTCTTAAATTATTTGGCTATCCACTCATAAATGACACAAAAGTAAACATATTGAAATTATTGAATAATAGCTCTCTTCTTAGTACGATTTAATTTAAAATTAAAATTAAACGTAATGAAAAATTACACTAATATAGCTCTCTTCTTCACCACCTTAATAAAAAATAACCATTTTAAATTAGACAATTTTCATTTTCGTAAATAGATAAAGACACTCATAACACTTACATTAACTGGTAAATCATTGTTCTACACCCTCCATTTTTACCAATTCTTTACACTTTTCAAAATATGTGCGGGGAAATTTAAAAAGTGTAAATAATTGGTAAAAATGGAGGGAATGACTTAACCAAAAATCTCATGTTCGAGTCTTTGATAATGCAGCAGTATTAAAACTTAGAGGGTGAGCTTTGTCACCTTAACGTTCCTATCCGACTCAAATCCAGACTAAATCAAATGGCAAAAAATAAATAAATGTAGACTAACCCAAGATTCCAAGAAGCAGCTAATCAACTAAAGTTTTGAAATTCCTCAATATGTGGGCAATATAATAATAATCGTTAATATCCACTCAGATTTCAACTAGTCCAGGTTCTCATACACTAACGTGGCGCACAACCATTGGCTAAAAGTATTATAATAAGAGTCCTATTTCTTGCTAAGTGTGCACAATTTAAATGCGCTGAATGGACTCTCACAACAAGTAACACTCTCACACAAAAACACCTCTCACCATTTGCAACTCGAAACAAAGGCTCCCTTCTGCCGCATTTTGCCTTTTCTTCAAGAAACACAACCATTTTCAGGTTGTTATGCTCATTACTCTTCTATTTCACTTTTTATTCCTTTTTCCTTTATGGGTTTTCTTTTGCTAATGTTTTCTTGTATGGTATAAGTGTAAATGTGTAATCTTGTTATTGGGGTTAGTTTCGTGTCGGGTTTTCGTCGAGAGTTCCACTTGTGTGAGTCTAGCCGTACAATGTTACATTGTTACGGATTCAAGATTATAAAATGGGGTAGCGGACTATTATTTTTGTTATAAGTTTCTATCTTTTCGACCATTAGATACGGTCTTTTAACAATATTTTTATCAAATTGTGTTAATATTGAAGTTTGGGGTAGTGAATGCTACCACTCGCTACTAGCTAGTTTTGCCACTGAAATACTTAGAATTATTTTTGTTGCTTTTCACTAACATAAAGGTTGTAGTATGGTCAAATGATATTGTGATTATTTGTAGAGGATTCCACGTGTGTGTGAGTCGTTAAATTGTAGAACATGTACAATAGATGACACTTAGCTAACTCTTCGTATCACTCCAATTGCGTTATTTCGAGTTAGCCCTTTATGAAATTTGTGCGGTGTTTATGTATAAGTTTTCTGTTTTTAGGAGAGTGGTTATATTGAAAAATTGTGAAAATAAATCTTACACGACCATAAAGGTTTAGTAAGATAATATTCAACTGTTATTATTTTTAAGATTTTTTGTTTCAGATTTGTTGAGAATTTCACATGTGTATGAGTCGTCATATCTTATGCTAAGTTGCTAACTAGTAAGTTGTGACGTATAGGATTAAGGTTCGAAACTCGTCTATATCTAAAATTTCTATGTGATAAAAATAATCATACATTTGCGGTATTATTTTGTGTTACCACAAGGGTGTGTTTTTTCACATGTTAGATACACGTTACATACACCAACTTTTTTCTAGGCAGTAGATGTAAAACCAATGTCTTGTAAATTTGCTTCATGTTGTTATGTTTATTGTTGAAGAAGGTGAAGGCAGATATAGAGAGAGAGGGGTGAAGAATGGAAGCAAAGAGTCAATCATATTGGTGGTGGTTTGACAGTCACAACAGTCCAAGTTGTTCACCTTGGCTTAATTCTACACTTGCAGGTTTGTTCTACAAATGGTCCAATTTCTGGGGCTGATTGTGTTGTAAGTAATTATATTTTTCTTAACAAGTAGATTGTGTCTATGGTTGTGCTGCAAGACTATTTCTAATGTAGGTAATTTAATATGCCCATTTTCTTGTTGTGTAATGTGTATGGTGATTATATCTTTTAAGAAATTCGATTGTTGAATGTTTCCAGTCTTGTGAAGACTTGCTTGACTTGGGTGATTTTTTATACTAAGAAATCTCAGGGTACTTGTAAAAAACTAGCTGTTGCAAAATCTTGATTCGAAATATTCTGATATGGTTGTGTATGGTCACCTATGTTACTTGGACTCTTCATTTTACCTGGCTCACCCAAGTCAGAAACTCGATACCCCGACATAGGTTGAAACTTGACACTAAATTTAAAGCCAAAAATTTGTAAAATTTCAAAAAAAGAAAAAAAAAGTAAGAAAGAAAAGTTTGCGAGTTTGACACTCGGACATGTACCTTTGCCGGTCACTTGTAGCCGAGTCCAAGTAACATAGTGGGTCTTGCTTTTGAGAATATTGTATTGGTGAATAAGAATTGAAGATCAACAATGTTCTGTTTTGTCAAAAATCTTTTTGTGATGTAGAAAGTATCATATTTGAATTCCTTCCTTTGTGAGTTCTGGATTTTTTTGACCGTTGGTGATATGCTAGAAATATAAGTTACTCCATTTTTGCTTTCAAATTGCGCACTAGTGGAGTTTTGACTTTCTACATGACATCACGCAGGACTATTGATGGTTTACAACCAATCATTTACCAATTTGAATGATAGCTATGTCCCTTATTGCAGTAGCTAGTCCTAGGAGGGCAAGCCTTATCTTTCATTTCTCAAAGTTGTTTGCTTTCAACCTGTTATTGGCTTTATCTGTTCCTTCCAATGAATAAGATGGTCCATGATCAGGCCACTTCTGTTTACAATCTTTACTGCTGTTACCATGTTATGTTTAGCTTAGAATAACTTTGTCACAAGGGATGTTTAGCTTATGCAAACATTGTATTAGGCTATTAGCCTTGTCTTTTAAATTCTGCATTAGAATAACTTTGATGATTTTTCACTGATGTGATGTTTTTTGGTCTATTAAGTGGTAGGCATAGAATGAATCCGTGACATGGTAAGGTAGCTTCAGCTATCCAAACTTTGTCTTCTTTGTTAGATTCTCTTAACCATCTTGTGACAATTTCAATTTCCCTGTCATAGTGCACACTGCATGTGAATGTAAGATCTTTTGGGTGTCGAAAATGCTTGCAAGTGATAATTCACATTCTTCTCTTTTGTCCATTTCACCAATATGTATCTTAACTATTAGATGTCTGAGCTACTCATGTTGTCGCGATCGTCCTCTGTGCTTGTCATCTTGTAGTATGTCATCCATAGCAGCAATTATAAAAGTAAATCATCAGGTTTATTCATTGCTGTGATAAGTGCTTTGTTGTTCTTATGGCAGATCTCAATGAGAAGACAAAAACAATGCTGAAGATAATCGAGGAAGATGCAGATTCATTTGCTCAACGTGCTGAGATGTACTACAAGAAAAGGCCAGAACTTATCAGCATGGTAGAGGACTTCTATCGAGCTCACCGATCGCTAGCTGAACGATATGATCAACTTAGGGGTGACCGTCCTGTTCGTGTCAGATCCCCCTTAAGACATTCTGTTTCTCTACTAAAAGATGAATATGAGAATGTGTTTGACTCAGTAACCTCAGTCAAATCTTTTGACAGCTTCACAGAAGTGGCTTATAGTTCTGAGGACGTGTACTCAGAAATTGATGATCCTGAGCATGAAGTGCATGGTGAGCAAGTTGAAGGGGAGATAGAAAAGCCATCTGCTGGTTGGGCTAGTTTTGATGAAATCATGAAGTTGAGGGATGAATTAGACCGGTTGAGAGAAGAGAATGAGATTCAAAAGAGAGAAATTAAGCTAAGAGAACAAGAAAAGGAGGACTTGGTGATGCAGTTGTCTAATGTCAGTGAGGTCAGGAAGCTGAGCGAAGAAATACAGGCAATCAAGGAAGAGGATACTTTCATTCTGGTGGAGCAAAGTAGTGAAGCTGTACCTATTGATGATGGGGAAAAGCTAGAGTATGATATTGAAATACTTAGCATAGATGAGATGGATCCTATGGAAAACAAATTAGAGTATGATACTGAGACACATAGCATGGATGAGATGGATCCTATGCAAGATAAACACAGGGAGGAAGAGGAAATCAAGGTGACAAATCAGCTTGAGATAAAAAATAGAATTGAAGTGCTAAACCTGATGGATGAGATAGATTCTCTCAAGTTACAGAACATGATTCAAAACGAGCTTTTTAAACTGAAAGCGGAAGAGAAATCTGAGGTGACAAAGGAGTTAGACGAGGCAAAGTACGAGCTTCAGGAGACACAGAGAGAAAATAAGTATCTAAAGGATGTACTTGCACTACGAGAGGAACATGTCAAGCGTGAATTGGAAGAGAAATTAGAGGTTCCAAGACAGTTAGAGGAGACAAAATACAAGTTAGTGAAGTTAATAGAAGATATACAGTTTGAAGAGCTGAGGCAGTTTGAGGAGACCAAATACGAGTTGGTGAAGTTGAGAGAAGAAGCCCAGACAAAAAATAGGTGCTTGGATATTGCATTAGACCAACTCAAGCTAGAAGAGGAAGTGAAGACAGGGTTGACAAAACATCTCAAGAAAGCAAATGGTGAGATTATGAAGGTGAGAGAACAAATGCAGAGAGAGGACAAGTACTTGGAGAATGTGTTAGCCCAGCTCAAGCAAGAAGTGGAAGCGAAGATAGAGGTGATAAGGCAGCTCAAGCAAGCAAAAGGGGAGATTGAGAAGCTGAGCGAGCAAATGCAGAGAGAGAGCATGAATCAATTTATAAAGGATAAGCAGAAACATCAGGCCACTCAGTTGCTGAAAGATTCACTTGTTCGAAAAGACGAAGAGAAGCGAGAAGTAATCAGGCAGCTAAGCTTAGCCATGGAAATTGTAAGGGAAGAGAACCAGCTCCTTAAGAAGTTGATCGTGAAAGATGCCTCCAATAAACAAGGCCCCGTGGAGTTTCAATTTTTCAAGGGTTTTCAGTTCAGTAAATTGTTCAATTTATCTTCCAGGCACCAAGCTAGTGATGCAGCTCCGTAGGTGTAGCATGCCTTGAATATATATGTACTTATAGTCCTAGAACACAGTTTTGTTGGAGCAAGATGTAGGCTCTAGAAGCTAATTTAGGAATGAGTATATTGCTAGGCTGTAAATTTGTTATCTTGCTAATTACATTAGTAGTTTATTCAGTAAACATGGCAGTTGGCAGTTAATATTAGTATTATTCAAGTTAATATTGTTCTATCTTGCAAGCATATTTATCTCAGTAAAAAACCATACTTTACAAATTTTTGACTGTTGGAACTTAGAAGGAAATACATAGAGCCAACGAAGACATTTTACTTGTGTCTTTGATACGTTGCTCGATGAAATTACAAGCTCAAACAGTTGATGCTATAACAGCAAGATACATGCTGGCTATCCACCAAAGTACGACTGCAAGCTAAGCAATTTCACCTGTAATGATATGGAGAAATTGGGTTGACAATAGACTAGGTGCATATATGCATACATTGGGAAACTGATTTTTACACTCCACATTTTTATTTTTACACTCTCACTCACTCCTTTCATGTGAGAGCACAGATTCCTGTGCAAGAATCTACTCCTCTCACATGAGGAGTGTAAAAATCAAATGGGGGAGTGTAAAAATCATTGCCCCATACATTGGTCTTTGATCGACTACTTGCCAATGACCAGTACACGGAGCTATGCTGTTATGAATTGGTACCATTTCATTGTAAAATCTCCCAAAGCCTTTATCAATTGCTTTTTTGAGTCTAACAATGATAAACTAAAACCTTTTTAACGAATGACAAGGAAAAGTTCCAGCCTTTTCCCAACTATTGCTTCATCATTCACCCTTGAGATTTGAGAAAGCAAAAAGGTTACACCAACCAAAATAATAGCTGAAAGTTTGTTCTTTTGCTAATGTAATACCTTCAGGAAAATTATCATTCTGACAGTAAATAATGCTGAAAGTACAATGTCACACAACTCAACAATTAACTTAACATATCTCTAGTATTAATATATACCAACTTTATGTAAAGTAAGCTGTAAAATACAAATGGGAAAGAAACGAAAAAGAAAGAACAAAAAAAGTAAGTGAAGAATATCATGTCACACCATCATAACAGTACCTCAAGTTGAATTCATCAGAAAGCAATGAAAACCAGAACCAGCATGGCTAAACTGTGTAAGACAGACATATTCAGAGCAAAAGCAGAGGATTCCGGCATGGAACCGGTTGGCGAAATGCCGAGTTCTGGATGAGGAGTAGCCAGAGAGTCAGGGTTTGGAGGACTTGGACTTGAAGGAATGGTGGGCAGTGAAGAATCAGGGCTTGAACCTGAAGCAGGAGTGGGAAACAGGGGAGTTATATCAGGGGATAATGCAGGTCCAGGGGCATAAGTAGGGGAGTATGGTAGTACTGCTGGTTCAGCTGCAATAGTTGATATTTTGTATGTTGTCTTATGATATGGTAAAGCCTGTGAAGTGTAAGAAGTGTAGCATGTTACGCAAAGGATGATGAAGAATGTTTTTGAGAAGTTTAAGGAAGTCATCATCATATGGCAGTGCACTGAAATAAATGAAGGATTCTCACAGAATAAGGGAGATGAGGGAAGTACATATGAGATGGATTATGATTTGTTAGAGTTAAAAAGAAGTAGAGCTCTTGTGATAACTGAATGATAGGTAGATTGATAAAGTAGTGGGATCTATAGTGGTTATACAGCTTGGCATGTTCCACTAAGGGACAAGGTTGATATATGTAACTTTTCCCATACACACATGCAGTGAGGTGTATGATGTATTCCTGTTTCCTGGCCTCTTTACTTAGTATTTTCTCTCGGTGTCCTTATTCATCTATATATGCCTTCAAAAATATAATTTTGCTGTGACACAGCTTTTGTTAGCGCTACGTCGTTGTTCAGTCTTTAGATACCTTGGTGTTACTGTCATCTCATGTTTTCAGAATTAAGTTTCTGAAGTTTAAGGTCATGTTGGTTGTTTAATTGTTTCACACTATTTCTATAGATGAATGAAAATATCGTATGTGTTGAATAGTCGATGTTTTGTATAAATAAGAAAGTTACAACCCGGTGATTGAGAGATGTTTTATGCCTCGGAAGGGTTAAGTAAATTATAAAAATTTCGTGGTTTTCATGAGTATATGATATTGTTTCGGTAATTTGTTCAGGGTCTTGGAGGGTGCCTCCTTTAGAGTGAGTTTGGTTGCTCATGAGTGACTTCAATTTAGTTGTTGTAGTATTAAGATAATACTAAAAGAAAGTTATTATAAGTACCAATTGCTGTAAATATACTTTTTTCACTGTAAATGTAATTGTTTTACTGTTTTTTCATATCCCATTTAGGTACAAAAAACATAGATTTCAATGCATACAATATACAATGCAACTGCTATGTGATGATAAATCTAATGTATTAATTTATTTAATTTCAATCTTGGTACTTGGCCCTAAAATATATTACAACTTTGTGTACAACATCACCAGACCATGTCATCAACCCATGTCTTTTACAAGGCTCCCAAATCCCAAATCCCAACCGATATTAACTAGATTAGTAACAAGAAATCAAGGCAATGAAGACCATATGTTATGTTTTTACTGTACTCTAGAAGCATAACCATGTAAAGTTAAAAAGTCGTCTATCCTCTTTTATCATTTTCCCATTGTTTTCAGAGTACAAATATGCTCTAGTTTAATGTATCTCAGTTCTGAAACTCCTCAATATAGGCAGATCTCAAAAAATTTAGTCATATTCTGGTGTTTTTACTAGTTTGCTGGTAGCTGTGGAACCCAACTTGACCATGGTGTGGTCAGTGGTGACTGTTAACAATGACACTAGTGAGGAGGTCGGAGGGGAAGCACAATTGGACTGGGACGATTCACAGCAGCACGGCTACCATTGCTGGGAGAGACTGGGGACATAAGAACGGGATTACCTTCAGAAACTGGTTAATGTAGTATTGGCGTAATGCCATGGAGGTATCATAAGCATAGCCGATTAAGACCAGCTAGAACACCCCTAATTCAGGTGCCACTGGAACCACACCTGCAGCTGTGTCTAAGAATATGGACGCTGCTGGCTATTGCTGTGTGTTGTGACGACCATTGAGGCGGCCACGCGCACTCATGACTATCTCGTCTGCTATGTCTGTCAAGGCAATTGCACTGTGAGTAAGGATATCCCGTATTCCCGCTGAGTCTTTGCATGGTGGTTTTCCGTACATATATGGTGGAAACAAAGATAAAACATATTACGCATTTACGCATTGGATTTGAGCAATCTGCTTCTGTACATTAGTTTCAGCTAGTCAGCAGTATCATTATGGAGACTCTTTTCCATTAAATGATACCAACTTACTCACTTAAAACGGCAAAACCAACATAATCATAATCACCGATCACCACTACTAGGATAGTTGTAACGTAGATGCATGATTTTGGCAGCAATTTAGATCCGTGAATTATTAATTATTTCTGAAAAAGGTAAAAGTTCAGTTTGAAATAGAACCACCTGAAAAGTAAATAACCTCATATAAGACCTACTGAAAAGTAAATGTCTTTGAACATAACCCACATTGTAAATGCTAATTTATGCATTATGCAAATATACTAAAGACATGTATGTTTTCCTAAAGACATGTTCCTAGAGCAGACTCTTCCAGAGGTAGATAAATGGCATGCTAGGCTACCTCATCCAACTACACCAATTATATTAAACAAACAGCATCAGCTCTGGTCTACTGTAAACATTTTCACCCACGTTCTCGAGAGTGGGGTAAGCAGCAACAAGAGCATCCTGTGATCCAATATAGAGAGAATGAATATTTTCCAATAGACTCCCCTGACTTTTCTCGCTGGTGGAACAAGCCCTGCACACAGTAGTTCAATATGGCAGCAGCGCCCAGAGCTACTCTTATCCCTTCGACTGCTTCTGTGATTTTTTTATGACATGAGGCGAAGTCTCAAAGATGTTTGGCCACAAATAGTTGAGCAGGTGGACCAATGCGTCTTCACAGCCTAGGCCTACCACACCAAGTGCCATGTGCTTTATAGCAGAAGCTGCCGTCTGCCTATGAACCAGATCTCTGTCCACGAGAGCATCTTCCAGGAGAGGGGTCACTGCATAAATATAATCCTTCCCCATTTCCCCAATGTATTCAAAGAGGAAAGATAGAGATTTCAGAACTCCATTTTGCACATTAAGCTCTGGAACCCGATACTCGTTCATCAGGGCCGGCAAAACAGTGAAAGGTGAACAAGTCTCAGCAACAATTGCAATAGCCACAGTTGTGCAAACGCGGTTCTGTCGCTCTTGCACCCTAAGGTTATTCAGAAGAGTGGCCAAGACATCCAGGGGTCCGATAGCTTTGGCAATGTACCCAAAGGTGTTGACAGTAGCTCTGCGGATGCCTTTCTTGTGGGCCTTGAGCATCTCAAGAAGCTCAAAGCATATACGCATCCATTCCCTTGAGGAACAAATTCTGCTCCTCGGTCAGCAACACGACCAACAAGATCAATACAGTTCTCTTGCACTTTCTCATGCCTATTCTTCAAAATAGGAGCTAGCCTGGGAAGCAGATCTTTTATGGGTGGAGTCATCTTTGTCATCCCAATGACATTAACAATTGCCTTGAGAGCTCCCAGGATTGATCCCAACACCTCCGGGTACTCTTCTCCTAGATACTCGTACAAAACCACACCCAAGTGAGCATAAGTTGCTCCTCCCCACATGGTTTCATAACCACTGCAATTCTAGAAATAAGATCAGCGGCCTGCTGTCTTACTTTTGCGCTCTTGTTGTTTAACCGCCATTTAATTGTACCACAAACCTGAGGGAGGTAAGGTTTGACCCTCTGGCCAAGGCAATTAACCACAGCACCAAATCCGTTAAGCATCAGTTTGGCATCATCACTCGTTTGCTCTTGAAAAGAATAAAGAATACCATCAATCAGAAGCTCCTCCAAGCGAGCATCTATATTAGATGCCCCCAAGTTGATTACCACCTTCTCTATCGTCTCCATGACCATACGCCTATAAGGCTCACTCTCATCTTTAAGATCCTCCACTATCCTGCCCACAATATCAGCTACACCAACCTTGTTCGTTATCTCTACAGTGGTCTCCACCACCTGCTTGTAGTTTCTCCGGTCCAGTGCCATCCTTCTAACCCAGAATTGCTTAAAAAATTCAGAAAGAACGTCACTTTTAATGTAGTCAGCCTCCACACCTTCTGTGCTGACACACTGCTTCACCACTTTCAGAACAATTTTCTTCATTTCTTCATCAGGTGACTGGAACTCTAGGATTAAAACAAACATGACTTCTTTTGTATAGTAACTGGCATAAAGAGCATCCATCAAAGGAATAACAAAACCAATGGCCTTTAGGAATGCAGCCAATACCTTACCACGGTGTGATCTATTACCCTTCCACAACGGCTTCAATACAGAGTCAAAGCTCTCGATGCCATATAGAGCTGAAGTCTCAGCGAGGGCAGCCAGAGAGAGTGCAGTAATTGTTCTGACCTTTTGATTCTCGTCAAAGACCATGTTCAATGATATCAACCAAAGATCTCAAGTGTGGCAGAACCGCACAACCAATCAGAATAGCTAGCTGCTGAACAATCTTTATCCATGTGTGCCTAGCTTGCCAGGATTTTTTGCTTTGACAAACTGCCTTCAAGAATGGCAGCAAAGCGTAAATTCCCAGCTGAAGCAACGACACTAAAGGCCCTTGCAGTCGTATTCCTCACATACGTATCAATATTGTCTATATCTGGTCTCATGGCGGCAATCATGGTGGCCAATCCAACAGCCTTGCTCAAGTTTGAAATAATCTCTCTCCCTTCAACACGTGCATAATAATCTTCATCTATTAATAGAGGCTCAATGACCACAAGAATCTTGTGCACGTAAGGCCGCACCAACTCATCCAGCTTATATAAGACCTTGTCAATAAGTTTCACTAAAAGGTGCCTCTCTTGATCCTCCAGTGTTGGCTGCATAAGTAACGGCAATATCCTGATAAATAGCGGCCCAGCACCAAAGTCTCTCGCCTTATCCGTGAGTTGCCTCTATGCAGTTTTCCTCTGAGGAGGAGTCCCATTTTTCACCTTCAGCAGCAACTTCATGATCTTTCTTTCCTTCTGCTCATCTGGTGATAATGCTTCCTCGTTCTCATCATACAACAACATTCCAAAATGTTGCAAGTCCTCTGGATTCATAATTGGTAATCCAGTAGCAACATGATCCTTCTGTAAATCAAACAGCTGCCCCCTATCCTCTACTGGAATCTGATAAAGAGGAGTCGTCATTGGAGTGGATGTGGCAAGGAGCTTCCTTGCTGGAGTCCTGATTGGAACATATGAAGCTGGAGGCTCCAAGATCTTATAACCTTCAGATGGGAAAAAGGCATCAAGCTCTTCATCACTCAAGGGCCTGTTTCTCTCCTCAATATCCTTCTCCCACTTATGCAAGCTATATTGTTCTAGTGTTAGAGACTAAGAAGGTGTAGGTACATGCATCCCTCCAATGGGGGTGACACCAGGTGTCCCACCAGCGAATGATATGGTACCAGGCAATGGTGTTGCACTTCCTGTGGAAGCTGGAGTTTTATCACACCGTGACCTCTGATGTTTTGGTGTAAGTGTAGCCATACAACTCATCTTTGGACTAGCATCCCATGTCATTCCAGCAGGTGTGGCACCTGCAGTAACCCCACCAGCGCATGGGGTAGCATCAGAATCATTTAAGTGGCCAGAAGTCGGTGTCTCATCCCACATATTCCTCCTAACAAAAGGCGTAGCATCACCTAGTCTTCCCAGAGTTGGAGTGTCGTCCCACCTGCCAATAACAGGAGTAGAATCCGGCAAGTCCTAGTCTGACGAAGTTTTTGCCTTCTTGGCTGCTCCATCATCACCCTTGTGATCTTCTAACTGGTCCCACCTATTCCTCCTCTTTTGGGATGGCTGAACTTGAGCAAGGGCAACACCACCGGCGACTTTCTCCTCTTTCATTTTCTTCTTCTGCTCCTCCAGCTCTTTTTTCTTCTTCGCAATTGCTCTCATCGTCTCTTCTTCCTCCCTTTTCAAAACCTTCTCTCCCAATATTTCTGCATACATCCTCTTATTAACGTCAGAGGTCTTATACCCCGTTGCAAAAGGATCATGTCGTTCTGGGGAAAGAACCGGCTTCAACCTTTCCCTCTGATAATAAGACTCACGGTCGATAATCCTCTGAGGCTTCCTGAGCCCATCACCGACATCATCCCCGACACTCGGCATCTCCTTCAGAATAGACTTGGGTGCAGTGTACGAGGCCAATTTCCGTGCCACCTCATTATCCATAGCATCTCATTCTCTTCTTCATCACCGACAGGGATGGACTTGTGATAATCTTCAGGGCGGCAGTTGCCATATAAGTCAGCATCAAATGTAACAGAGGTTAGAGAGGTCTGCTCCATCTTCTTCCTCTCCTCCTGTGTCTTGGCTATCTCCGAGTCTAATGACGTCATTTCCTTCACTCACAAATCGAAAACCCTCACCTGAACAGACAACTTTAATTAGCTAAACCAACCTGCAAAATTACAAAAATTAAAATTCTTCCATAGAACAAGATAAAGCTTTATGCCAACAAAAACCAACCTCAGGATAGTTGTATGCTAAATATTAGACTAGCTCACACCATTATTATGTGTACTTTAAAGAAAAACCCAAAAAATTTCCAGCCAAAAACATACCCACATGCCACATATACTTACATGCATAAGATTACAGCTACTCAAGCCATTCTATGTGCTTTTAAAACAGCGAAAATCAGATACCCTTTATGACTACCATGATCAGTCTTAAAACTCAAACTATTCTATGAGTAAAAACCGACATATCTTCCAGGCAACAAATGATACTACATGCTTAAGATTACAGCAACCCAAGCCATTCTTGTGCAATTAAAACAACGAAAATCAGATTCCCTTTATGACTAACTACATGCTAAAAAATAAAAGTGAATCTCAAGCTGTTTTACAACTACAATCGACAAATCTTCCTGGAAACAAACTCAGCCCAAATATAATTACATAGTTACATGCTATAGATTGCAGTAACTCAAGGCGTTCTATGTATAGACTTACACAAATTCATAGAAAAGACTGTCTACTTTTTATGATAAAAGAAGACGAGCTCCTGCAAGCTAAATCAACTCAAGTTTCGTACGAGCCCAACTCAATTCAGAGATATACGAAGTATATCCCTTTATTGGGCCAGCATGGCTCTGTCTCTCTCGCAAGACTTGTTGGAGCAGCTAAAAAGAGCGAAAATCGACACGCCTTGATCACTAATCCCAAACGAAAGCTCTGCACGCTGTTAAAAGTTTGTGTCACATAATGATCAAATAACTAAAGCCCTAGTATCATAATTTCTTCAACAACCACGCCAAGCAAGTACATGCAAACGAAAAAACAAGCAAAACCCATTTCAGAATTACGCTCAAATACAAATGTTTAATCATCAATTTACTAAAATTCAACATGCACTACATTACAGCTTAGAAACAGAGCAATAACTCACAACAAATAAGAGGAAAAAAAACCCATCATTTTACATGATGAAAGTAATGTTATTTAATGATCATGCATCTAATAAACCATGCCTGGTAAAAATTTTAACACCCAATGAGCCTAAACTCGTACCATGATCAGGAAATTCAGGATATGAAAAAGTTGCTAAAATTGGGATGATAATAAAGAAATGTAATATTGATTAGAATTTAGAAACACTAACGTTGATAAAACGAATTGAATAGTTGTTTTATGTTCAAATTCTCGTATTTCCCGTTCTCAAGGTACTTTTGTGTAAACTTGTACACCTTGGGTAAATGATTAGAGCTTGCTACACAAAAGAAATGCTTAAGTAATTTGATTAAGAGGAAAAAGGGTTTTTCTAACTTAATTAGAGGCTTTAAGTTCGAGACCATGTGAATGGAGAATAATACCAAAACCTATGATGGAGAATTTTGTCGTACTAGTACTAGTACAATAATATTTTTTAGTAGGAAAAATTGACAAAAATAATCCAACCTTTGGCCGACCTTACAAAAATAATCCAACCTTCAATAATCAACAAAAATAATCCGACCTTTACACTTTAGTCACAAAACTACACTCGATGAATCTTAACTTGCAATCTCCGGTAAATTATGTTGACGTGTCACAAAAACAGCCTAATAATTTGAAAGCACAAAAATACCCCCTTCCCTTTCCCCTTTCCCCTTTCCCCACAAGCCACAACACCTGCACTACCTAGTTCCATCTATCAGGAACATCATCTAACGTAAAACTCCATTGAAGCCATGGCCAACAAGCTCATGGCATCCTCCTCCAAATCCCTCCCTAAGCTCACCACCCGCCCCTTTCTTCCTTTCTTCCTCCCTCTAAACAAACAAAATCAGCCCAACACCCACGAAACCACCCTCACAACCCCCCCTCCCCAACACCACAATCATCCCCACAACCCACTCAACACCATGAAAAACAACCCCACAACCCACCCAACACCACGAAAAACACC